>JAWWEM010050492.1:0-11362 GCA_035582935.1 Ormyrus thymus
ATTTTTTTAAGAAGGGAGTTTTGCCCCACGATTATCATGGTTTTCATGGTAATTTTGAATAGAAAATTTTGTCTGTGTACGATCGCTTTCCAATAAGTATCCCAATTCCTCTGTACTCCATGCATATTCTTTACGAAATAAAAGTGTACACTAGATTACTGATCAGAGCGATTTAATCCTCCGAATAGATCTTACAAACGAGTTAATTTTCTATTAAGAATTCAATTGTTCCCACCGAGGTGCGATCGGGCATTGGCCCATCAAAAGTTTCGCGCGAACACATCCTCGAAATAGTTCGAACTTCGACCTGAATTCCACAAACTCAATCAAGACCAATTTATCAACGCCTCTCGAGTGGAAATTGGTTACGGCGCGGTCTGCCAGAAAACTAAAGCCGAAACGGTCTTAAGATTACTCCCGGCATTTCGAATAGTTGTGGATAACCGTAAAGCTGTTTTCTCTGTTTGCGAATTTTCGGTGACCAACTAACGGCCTAAAATGTTCACTTTCTTGATGTATTCGGTAAAAAGTCGTACATTACTTCACCTTTGAGTTCACGTACATTTTTTCCCTTTTTAAATTATTAAATTTACAAATGTATTTCTGTTAAAAAGGAACAGGTTCGTTTTATGATGTCGATTTTATTATGTAGAACTTTTATGTAAAAAAAATTACCGTGAAAACAAAATGATGCTTCTCGGTCGCGCATGCAATCTCGCCTCGAACATAATAACCTATTACGCTAATAAATTTGCTTTGTTCTCAACTTAAATTTTATCGCGCTTACCCCTAATTTAATTACAAACGCTACCATTTAGTTTCCAGCGAAACTTCTTAATTTCTTCCGAAGCCGATTAAATTTGAATATTTAAATTCAGCACCTCCAGTCCCCCCAATTTCCCCATTAAATCGTCAAAAGCTTTCCCCCCGAATAACCACTACAAAAGAAACAACTTCAGCCTCGGCTTTTTCCCGACAGAACAAAAAGAACGGCCCTCCAGTTGCAAACGTCCCCGCCGAATTTTATCTCTCCTCTCGTCACCTTTCTCCCTCATTATTCCAACTCCCTCTGCGAAACCACACCGACCGTGGTTGGGGGGGGGGGAGCCACCTGTTATTTCGCCGCGAGACTCGTAAATCTCGACTCTCCGCCGCGCAAAACTTGGCAAATAAGAGACACGCGCGGAGAGTTTATGTATTTCGGATGACTGTGCATTTGTTATGAGCGAGTTGGGGGGGGGGGGGGAATGGCGCGAACGTGCATTATACGTTCGAGAGCGATAAATTCTCCGAGCGCAAAGTGGCTTTTCCCTTTCTTTTTATCCACCGGGCCGGAGCTCTCTTTCCTTTCGGAATCAGTTTGAGCGATTATTTATTGCTCGCGAGTACTGAAATTTTACGTAATTTGTGGCTCGGCGCGCCTTCTTTTTTTCCCCTCGCGGATTCTCGAGTTTTATTTTTATTTTTAGACAGTTTTTCTTTCGAGTGAAATTTTTTTTTTTTTAAGTGAAATTTGAACCATTTTATTAATCGGCAAAGATTGTGGGAATATTATGTTGCAGATTCTTAACCCTTTGAAACACGGTGGTTCCTGTAGAGACCAGCTTTTTCACCTATGATTTTCATTTATAAATATTGAATTTATAAATAGTGATCAGCTTTTCTAGCCAAGAACTTGGCGTACAATATTATATTATATATGTATAAAAAGTGTCGAATAAAATATTATGTAAACCTGAAAAAAATAAGTTATTATGCCTTGACTTGAAACTCTTGAAAAGAAATTATATTTTCGATTAAAAGCTTCGCTATTTCAGAGCAAATCTTATCACGACTGCTAACTTAAATTATTTCCTTCGAAATGAAAATCGCAAAAAGCCGTCGATTGCAAATAAGATGCAACTCGAAACTCGACGTAAAAAGGAGAAAAGCAATCATAATCTGCCACAATCCTCCAGAACATCAGAGATAATCGGACCAATGAAATTCTCGGAAGCTTAATTCGGTTACAGGAATAGAAAAATATATAATAAACCAGAGGGGCGCAGAAATGACCTCTGGGAAAATTGAAAACTAAATTACAGGCGGATGGAATTCTTTATTGGCTTTACCTTCGATCCTTCGGGATCTAATCGGCCACTCGACTTCCGGCGATGCGACTTGATCGTTAAGATAATGGGCGGAAATGCTCGAAGCCGCTTAGATATGAAATTTTAAATAAGTTTCACGAAGAGTTTTCATCCCTTCCGAAGAGTTATTAAGCCCTTCCGTTCTCGTTACTTATCGACTTTTAATTTTCAAGAAGTGAATTACATAAATTGTTCGCGATTCACGTTTTGAAATGGGATAAAAGTGGAAAGTCAAAAAGGATTTGATTGGTAACGAAATTATATATTTGTTCGTTGTAGTCCGGTAGAAATTAAATTTAGAAAAAATAATTTATCATTGATTCAAAGATCGAAGTTATAGGATTCAAACTAATAAAAGTTGTAACAATTAATAATTAAATTTATTCTAATTAATAAAAATTATTTATATTTGAATGCGTTTCATTAAATTAATAATTTTTAATGTTGTATGTTTCAGGTGAGTTAATCGATCAATCTACGAAAATTTTCATTTTAGTTCATCGAATCTGGTATGTCTCCAATAATTCCTACAATTCAAAATAAAGTACCTTATTAAATAAAGCTACGTAATTAATTTAACATCAATATCAGAAATCCATAAACATACACATTTTATAAAAACTCCTAAATTCACATCTCTGAATGGAAACGCATTAAATCTTATATCAATTACCCTCGAAAATCACGGAAAAATACCCATAAATATTCCCAAAAGCATAAAAGCTCCCCCCCAAGGATCTAAAACACGCATCGGCGTCAATCACGAATTCAGGTCATAGCATAAAGTAGATTTGATAAAGAGAACCCTGGCACCTTTACGATACGCGCAAATCCGCTCGTATAACCGGCCTAATCTCCGTCCTTCTCTCCCAGAAAATCACAGACCTAACGTAAAAGGCGGCGCACTTCGGAAAAAGAAGACAAAAATGCTAAACGACGCGAAATGTAAAGTCCCCGGCCGAGATAAGCAGAGACCCCTCGGACTTGAAAGCTGGGCACGCGGCTTTCTATCGAAGGGGAATATACGCTCTCCTCGTATCTTTCGAAATGACGCTTGTATTGAAATATTTGTCGAGCTTCACGGGGAGTAGTTGCAAGCACGGATTTCGAGGGTCTGGTTTATGTATGAGCCTTTTAGCGCTGTAACTCGCGGATTACGATTTTTTCTCTCTCTCTCTCTCTCTCCCTCGGACGTTATATTGCTCACGTCTAAATGCGAGGCGGATTTGCATTTTTATTAGTTCTAAAAGCAAATTTTCGTGCATGATTAACTTCGTCGGAATCCCTTTTTGTAAGCGGATTTCCAAATGTGTTGCTGGGCGGGGGCTGAATTTTAAAATACGATCTGGGACGAACTATACTGATACGGATTAGAATGGAAACCCATATATATTCGATGTGTTTCATAAAATTGAAAACTGCTGAGAGAATATTAACAATGCTAAATTCTGCTCGGCATTTATGTATTTATAATTTTTACCACATACGGAACTAAACGGAACACCAAAAATATTATCCATCTTCACATATACGATTCTTATTGATTGAAATTCGAACGAAAAGGACTGAAGAACAAACTCTCGTTTACCAATCGTCGAATGCGAAAACAATCAACAGAGCCGGCAGCGAAAAAAGACGCAAGAGGCAAGCGCGAATAATTCAGCCCCAAAAAATCCCGAGCCCTCGATTGAAAGCGCTTCTCGCGCTCCCTCCGAAACACCGTCAACAATGCAGGAGGGCGCGAAAGAAGCCTGGCCACCGACGCGAAAGGGGGCGCACGGCTCGCGAGGCCTCAAAAGCTCATACGCGGCTGTTTGCTCAGCTTTAAACTTCCGGGGAGGGCTGAGCCCATTCAGCCGTGCGCTTTCTTTCGGCTGCGGGGCTGTTTTTCAGGAGATGATGGCGGAAGAAATTGGGCTCTCAGAATTTCGGCTGGGCGCGGAGTGCTTTGGATTATTTGATTTTCCGCGGTTGCGAGATGAACGCTTTTCTTTTATCGGGCTTGGCTGGATCTTGATGAAGGTGTATTGATATGTTTAAAAGCACCGGGCAAGTTTTTAGCTTGAGAGAAGAATGTCTTGTGAATTATTTCATTAATCAACTTGATTTAAGTTTCAAATTTTTTTAGATTGCTTATATTTAATCCATTAATAAATGCTTCATAAATTTTAATCCGTTTAAATTTCAAATGATGGAAAAGTATATTAAAGAAATGCCTTTGTGATTAATTATCTTTTGGTATCGAAATGCACTTGGCAAATCTTCCTTATTATTTTAAATTTAACAAATGCCACACCTGATCTAAAAAGGGACCGGGAAAATTAGCATTTTGATGCAAAGGTGAAAAACCCTAAATCCGCGAAAAATCCCCCCTAATAAGGGGTCCTTAGAACCCCTAATCTTCCGAATTTCCCGCGGCGCGGTTATAAAACTGTCTCTACTCTCAGCATAAATTAGTGCAAAACTCAGTACGGTTCGTTTAAAAAAAGAAATAAGGAAACCCTTTGAAGTGTCCCCCTGGAAGCCAGCCGTTACTTGTCCTGCGGTCGCGAGTTAAAAGGACTCGGCGGAATCCTCGAGTCCCCGGCTATAACCTTTTAATCTCGGCCCCATTAGGAAGGCTCGAGCCGCGATAATAAATGACGAAAATTATGCGCGCGCCGTTTGTCTTGTCGAATGTACATTTATATTAAGCTCTTTTTCGCCGAGCCTTTCTTCCCGCGACTGCTGCGAGCGAAAAGCGCGGGAGTATCCCTGCTCTGGGGTTGGTTTGTTTAGCAAGAATTATGGAGGGCATTGAGTTAAAGCTCCTGTTATTTATTTAGTGACAAGTAAGTTTGTGAAAAACTGCGATTACGGAAGTAGATTTACGCTGCACGTTCAGTTTGAATAAATTTTAAATCTTTTATCGACGTTGAGATAGATTTTCATCGTGTAGTTTCGTTGCGAAATACAGATTTCTATTGTGAAATCTAGTTCTTTTTTTGGGACTAATTCTTCTTTTAATTTGCACTTTTTCAAAGCATGTTAATTCAATTTAACCACCGATATTAACCAAAGAATTATAAAAAGTTTATATTAAAAATATAGTATAGTAAAAGACTGCAAAGTATAAAACAAATCTACCGCGGCTTTCCTTATTAAATTATGAGCTGTTGCGGCTTACGAACTTCATTCGTTCTCTCGAAAAAAAAGCGATTATTACGTTTTTAAAAGCTTCCCAACTATTTTGAAGCTCGAAAAAGAAAAACAAATGCTTTCATGCAAATGAAGCGCAGATATTCGTCAATAAAAAACATGCGTAACTTTTGTCAAGAGTAATGGCTCGCACTTTGCATGCACCTTTGAAATTAAATATTTAAGTAGGAAAGTTGCAGGTGAAACAAGAAATGTTTCCTTTTCAAAGAAAGGAAACTTTTCTACTTTGACTTTTGACTTTAGCGAGCGAAACTTGCAACTTAAGCTAAAAAGTACTTTTTCATTCTTTTATTGACGTACTTTTTGCAATTCAAAGACACATAAAGGAAGTTCTCGCGAATAGAAAAAAAAAACATCGCTGCACTGTTGGTTTCGGGAAAAATGCTGCTCGTGCATTAGTAAATTGCTGATTGCTCAAAAAGATAATTGATAATACTTGATAATACTGCTCTAATCGCAGCTGACAGTTGTAATATCCTGAATTTGGTTCTATAGATGCGAATAAATCAATTATTACAGGGTCGAGGTACGTCGGATATATGTGACGTTATCATCTCTGATGATCTGCTAATATAATTACAGTTTTCACTTCATTATACATACATTAATATAAAATGTAAATATAAAATTAGTTTTGTTCGTATTTAATTTGGCTTTTATCTGTAAAGAAAGTTCATTTTGCGAATTAATTATTGTATATTTTACGCGCATATGAATGGTTCAGCCTACACAAAAGCAGTTTATAATTAAAATCGTTCAATTACTTTAAATTTAAAATAAACACAAAGCACTCAGCCCTTTTTAAAATTGCTTTGATTTTCATTATAAAAAAAAAAATGCAAAACCATATAAAACAATGTAACTGCAATTAAAATCTAGAGCAAGCTTCGAACTCCGCCTCCCAAATGACGTAAAACTAACCACCATCCACATTCCGTTCCCACCCCTTTTTATAACTCACAGAAATCGGCCCGCCATAACTCCTCCCCCCCCCCCCACACGAGAAACTTAGTTTTACAGCCTTCTAAAACGGCGGCGGCCTCGTTGAACTTTTTACTGCTGATTAATCCTAATCGGCGCGGCAGCTCGTGTTTAGCGGTGCGTCGTCGTTAAACTTGCCGCGAGCGGTTTTACGGCCAAGTGTCAGAAGCATTTTGGATTCGCGTATGCTCGAGGGTCCGCGACACGTGTTTCAAAACTTTTAACGCGCTATGTAGTTGCTCCCCGTGAGCTTTACTGCCGATGTTACCGGGATCCGGGAGGGCAGGTAGTTGTTTCGGGAGGACCGCCGAGGAAAAAGGGGGGGGCTGCAGCTGCTTGTTAATTGGGGAGCTTGCGGTGGGCTTGTTGTTGATTTTGCCGAGATTTCTTTGCTTGATGGTAGTTTGGAGCATTGATGTAAATAATGGGGAATGAGAATAATTGTTGTGAAACATTTGAAATGTAAAACACAGGTAATAGTTGCTTCGATAGTCAACTCTATGGCGTAGAAAACTTTTTGTTTTTATTACCAGAATCTGAACTAGTGTCTTCAAATTTTTCCAATATACAACAAATTTTTATTTTAAATATTTCATAATCGATTAAACCCCCGTCTTTCGTGCATCTTAAAGCAGATTATTTGTAACCAACTTCCGACCCAACTAAAAAAGCTCTTAAGCTCATAATCCCCTTCCGATTCTAATTAAACTCGGCTGCAAAACAAGCGAACTAAGCTCATCACTCCTCGTCGTCCCGCGGCCGAAAAATTTCCCCTATAAGCTGCAATAAACAAATATCCCGGCCTCCATCAACGTTGGCCTTTAATCAAAAGAAAACAGCGCCCCGGAACAACGGTTGCTAAAGACTCGGAAATTTCAGCGCCCCTCGGCGCGTAATAAACATTCCTCGCGTCTCGCGAGAGACTGACACTTTAATCTGTTTCGGCGAGAGCCTCTTAATAACTCCCTCGGCTCCGTAAAAAACAAGTAGGAAAAAACGCCGCGCGTTATTCCGCTCTCGATTCGCTGATCCGACACGCGCAAGATTAATGTCGCATCGGAGCTTTAAAGCTCCCTCTCTCTCTCTCTCTCTCTCTCTTTCTCGTGGCGGTGACACACATTAAGGAGGTTGGGTAGTAAAATCAAAATGATAAGAAGTTTCTGAAAACTACTTCAACCTAATAGTATATATATATAATAAAAAAAGAACAATCAAAGAACAAAAATGCATCCAGATCTTGGTCGTTTACAATCCCGTTTCACAGAAACAAACAAAAATGTAAACAAAACATCGAGTTCGGCGGGTACGGAGGTAGCGCGCGGCAAGCGCGGGAAGAGAGGGGACCCGCTCTCCTCTTCCCGCACGCGGGAGCTACCCAACCTCCTTAAGATTGCAAGCACTCTCGGCGGATGCGCCATCTATAATGTAAAGAGGCTTTGCGGCCTCGGGGACGCGGCGGCACTGTGTTTTCCGGCGGCGAGTTTTCGAAGAAAAGCGGGCGCATTGTGCGTGTCCTCTCTGCGCCTGCATTCTCCCGCCCGTCCTCGCCCGCCGAATCCCGGCGGATGCGGAAGAGGGAAGATTACTTTTTTATTAGGTCGATGAGGGATCCTCGCTGAATTTCGAGCTCATTTCGCTGATGCGCTACGGGATTTTCGACAGAGGGTGAAAGTTTGGTGAAAAGTAACGCTTTTGGAGTCGGAAACGGTATTTACAAAATGCCGTTCGCCGCTGATGTAAGTATATTTCGTGTTTCTGAATGATAATAAGATAAAAGTACGATGCGGTGTTTTTATATCTCAAGATAACATTGAATTTACTTCATACTTCAATTTTCCTTTTAGCGTGTAAACAAAGTTGGTTTGCGAAACGAAAACCTGGAAGTATACTTAAAAACCATAAAATTTTACTTCTTTCAAAACAGACTTACAGACTTACCTCTTTGTACTCTCATTCTTTATATTTAAGTCACTGCATTTCCGTAAATGTAGCATAAAAATTCCTTTTAAAATGAAAACATTTTTACCGCCACTCCTCAAAAAAATTTTAACATTTAATTAAAAAAGCTCCATCTCGACACAAATACAACCCCCCGAAACATTAAATCTCGAGCTTTCCAAAAAACTCAATTAAAAAATCCCGCCGAAACTTCCGGCTTCCGCTCCAACGCGCCGGAAATCCTTCGATAAATCCAATTAAAAAGCTCCGCTTAAAAGTAACCGGCGCGCTTAGATACGAAAGAAACACGTGGAAAAAAACTCAAAGAAAAGAAAGGGAACAAAGCGCGAAAACCAGGCTGACACGTCGCGGAAAAAGAGATAGCCGGAAAATTGAAGAGAGAGGCGGAGGGAGAAAAGAGGAGGTAAAAATAAAGAGCGAGAAAGAGGAAGCTGTAGGTGACGGAGGTAAAAAGAGACAAAGGGGGTGGGGGTGGCATGTCGTGCTTTATAGTTATAAATCTCATTAAAATTCGCTGCGCGCGCGCCGCAAGCTGGGAAAAGCCATTAACGTCGCGCGGCGCGCTCTGTGCCGTAGTTTGCTCTCGTAGTTGTTGCGAGAGATAAAGTCGAATGAGAGGCCAGAAAGGAGTCAAAGGCTAAGAAGGGAACGGAATTCGAGGGAGACGCGGCAAGTGCTTTATTTATATTATTTCGGCGAATGTGTGTCAATTGGGAGAGGGCTTTATGGCGTTCTGACTCGCCGGCAGACGTGATTTAGCTTTGTTGCCTCTGGCTTTTCTTTCGACGAATGAGTTACCGTGCCGAGTGAAGGAAGTAATTTTGTTTAGTGGCCGTTGCGGAGTAGGTAACTACAGGGTAAATTGATGAAAGAAGGCAAATTGCAGGTGTGTTTGATCGTTGAATGTAAAGAGTGGATGGAAGTAAAAGCTTGTGATTCTAAAAAAATATTTTCTTCACTGGATCGTTAAGAGTTTTTAGGATTTTTAATATATTTTTTACTGTTTTTAAACCCTTAAAATTTCAGTTTCGAAGCTTACTCCTTATTTCTTTAAAAGAAAGAACTAAAAGTTTTTCCTAAAATAGCCATTTCAACTTTCCGTAATAAACTTGAAAAATCTCGTATTTTTATTTCGAGGAAATAGAAAAAAAACTTCTATAAGAAAAAAAACAAACAAACCGCACAAGGTAAAGGGGAAAAAGCCAAAGTAAAATTTAGGCAGAAAAGAAATATAATATCCAAGCTCGAGATGAAGAGAGAGAGAGAGAAAGAGAAAGTAAGAGAGAGAGAGAGAGGGTGGGGGGAGAAAGCTGGGAGAAAAACGTTCTGCAGCTCTTTTGGCCACAAGCTGTGCGTTCTAAAAGACCAGCGTCACGGAATCGCGGTTTAGCGTTACTTTTGCGGCCGCGGAAACTAAGAGAAACAGGGAGAAAGAGCCTCGAGACGAGGACGGAGAGAGAAAAAAGGAGAGACTCTAAATGTCGAGGGAAGGAACAAATCGAGAGAGTAGTACATTCTGGTAATTTCGTGCTCTCTGCTTTCGCTTTTTTTTCCAACCACTTCCTCCCCTTTGTTCCCCGACGGCGGAAGATGAATAGACGTTTGCCTTAGTTATTTAGGGCGGCTAGCTTAGATTTTCGGTCAACTGAGGTACGATATGATTTTCCTCGGGAGGTACGACTCGTTTGGATTGGTGGCCCCCTCCCCCTCCTCCTCTCTTTTTCACGCTCAAAGGGACGCTTAATTAAAGTGGAAGCACTTTAATTAAAACGTTTTTCTTTATGATTCTAATTAGAAAATAGCTAGAGTTAAGGTGGGTGTAAGGTTACTGTGACGATTTTTCATTCTCGCATATTATGCAGCAGTGTCGTAATCTTAGGTATAATTTTCTACTCGGAGTATTTATTGGGTGTAGGAACTGGGGTTGTTTCTCCTGCTCTAAGTAGTTTGGTATTAATGGGTTTAATAAAAAATAAAAATGTGTACTTGGTAGTCTTGACTTGGAGAATTACGTTATTAATTTAAAAGTACACCCTTAACCTCCACTGGCTACGTATTTTGTAATAAATATTTTAGGAGTTCATATTAATTTTATAATTACGTCATTAATTTTTTAATCATTTTTAATATTAACTTGGGGATAACATCCTAATTTTACAAACTTAAAATCCTCGTTTAAACGAACCTTGCAATTTATTTTCTCCGTTTCACTTTAATCAACTTCCTTGAAACTTCAAGCACTCATTCTCTAGAGTAATTGGTAATTGTACAATGTTTTTTCCCACATTTCCAACAAGATAATTTCAGATAAATTTCGTCCCGTGCTTGAAAGCTGCAGTTCACCTGGCACTTATCAATCGATCCCCCCCGGCATCAAGCAATCAACTCCGCCAAAGAATCAAGTTAATCATGAAAATTTAACCCCTCCGAAATCGCCTTGGACCGAAAGCCCAAGACCGAGTTTAATAACCGGCACTCGAGCTCGGTTATCTCGGTCGCATTAGCCGCACGCCGTCAAAGGCAAATTAGCGCGAAGAGTGTCGAGCTCTTTCGATCGTCGAGTGCGCGACTTAATCCCCCCGCGATCGCGCCAATGGAGCTCGCGAAAGTCGTCGAAAGTGAGTTAGCGAGGCCTTTACGTCGCCCTCGCTGCTGCTGCCTGCTTTCGAGATCGAAAGCAGGCGATTCAAATTATATTGTACGTAAGAATGAAATACGACACGTTATATTACAAATAAATCGAATGAATGATTTACATGGCAAATTAGAATTATTTAAGTTGCAATGTCAATAAGTCTTTTTACAATGTTTAATGAAAAAGACACACAGATTATCTTATAAATTTCAAAATTTCAATGCACTTCTCTTCCTAAATTACTGCTCAAGCACTCTTCTCTTTTACAGTGAAAAGTCTTAAATTTAAAGTAAAAAGATAAGATAATTTCTTTAAGTTATTGCCAAATAAATGGAATGAATGATTTATGAAGCGTCACAAAATAGCATGAAACTTGCTATACATACAAGTAGATTATTATACTAAGGAACGAAGGTCACTGCTGTTTTTCGTCGTAATGTAATAAGTAACAAGTAATACC
>JAWWEM010050493.1:0-11355 GCA_035582935.1 Ormyrus thymus
ATCTTTTACTGATTTCAAGTAAATTTATTTCAAGTAAATTAATTTACTAAATATGAGGAAATTTTTTTTTCAGTGTAGCATTTTAATCAATTAATGTTGTGAAACAATCAATTAAGTTTGCTGAAATGGCAATGAAATACTGTTATGCATACATTTTTTAGATATAAATCTCTTATTCAAGTGACTAAGTACGTTGCAATGATTCACGTATTACTTTTGTCTTCTAAAACGTTTCTACCGCTGAACTAGACGTGTAATCACGCAAATTAGAAGAATGCCTTTATGCCACACTTCTCATTACGTTTTTAAATTCAGCTTGTAGAGGTTCACATTTAGAAAGCTTAAGCTCAAAAATATGAAATGTTAAATAATATAATGAAATACCTTTCTGGAAAAAAAAATGTTAATATTTCTTTTAATCGATATCAAATCTCTTTTTCAATAAAATGAGTCCCGCTCATTATTAAAAAATACGTACATTTTGAAAATTTTTCAATCTAGAAGAAACAAACTCGTGTCCAAACTTACAAAATTTTTCGATAGTAAATTAGTTTTGACCGTAGAAAGTAACGCATTAATGCAACCAATATCTATAAATATATGATTTATTAATGGCCTTCTTTACGAAACGTTAAATATAATTTCAAAACCCTAATTTATGAATCTAACTGAATTTTACTGAAAACGTTCCTAAATAACGAATATACTCCGTTTTTACATAAAAATTAAATACCCGTATAGCATTTATTAATAAATCGATCCTCGATTCACGCCGGTTTACAGCTCTTACCGCGCTTACATAACTCGATTTAGAAGTACAGCATCATCGGGCAACTTTGACGATTGCGAATACAAGTTATGAAATGCCAATTAATCATGACATAATATCGGCAAGAGCCCGTAACCCGTTACACATCCAGCAAGTTCGCCTATTACGTCTGTACGGTCACTCGGTTCCCCTCGTCGGCTCAAAAATTCATTCACGGCGCGCGCACAGTTTTGCTTCTTACGTTACTTTACCTCGAGCCCAATCAAAACTCATCGTTGCAAAACTTGACCGATTCGCCGTGAGAAATGAGACCTTTCTCTTTGGAAGTGTGTAAATAGTTCGCGAATGTTTGGGCATGTCTGAATATTGCTATTCAATTCTGTTTGCAAATTCGTGCGGGTATTATGAACCAGTGGATTCGAGAAACTTGTACGTTGTGCGAGTTTTTTTTTAGAATAAATTGTAATTAAAGTTTATAAAAATTTATCTTTTAGCTTGTGCAATGAAAACTTAACAATTTTCCATACTTGTGTGTCTCATTACAATGTCGACGCAAACAGTTAAGTTACTTACATCAAGCGAGATGTCGAAAGATCGGTTTCAGCGCCCAATTAAGATGATGAGCATACGCACTTACCTTCAAATCCACAATTTTCTAATAAATTCCTCGCTCGCGACCCGACTAGCTAAAAAACTCAAGCCCCCGAAATCCAAAGAGCGCGCCTCGACAACAGGAAAACTCTCCCGGCGCCGATGTCAACAATGTCCCCGCCGCGCGCGCGAGAGACCTCGAAAAGTATATACGTACACGCGGCGGGAAGATCGACGAGGCACTCTCGATCTCGCAAGAGAGCGCGGCGCGGCGTCGCGTCCCTCCGCGCGTTTCCTAAAATCTGCATTAGCGCGCGCGCCGTTCACCGAGCTTTCGAAATCGGCGCGCGCAGTTGCGTTATGCGCGTGTATACTCCGCCGGGGAGATAGTTCGCCAGGCGGAATGCTGGCATCGGGATGAGGTGTGCTTTCTAATGCCGCGGCGTGTTTCCGCGAGCGTTTTTTTCCCGCGCGCTTTTCACGGGAGATGAGGCGCGCGCGGCTGTTCTTTTCCCAGAGCTTTCCGAGGCCGAAATCGATGGCAAGGGTCGGCGAGGTTTTACGTTTATGTAACGAGAGTCTTTTCTTTGACGGGCGAATGACGGGTAGAGTTAGTGGATGCAAGGGAAACTGGTTTGACCCGTTCGGCGACGAGTTTCGTCTATTTTCGTTTTCTTTTTCAGCTTTTGCACTTTAATCGGGAAGTTATTTTTGTTTAAACGTGTGACTTTAGATTTTTAATGTTTTAATTGGGCGGAGAAAAGTTGTTTGAAATTTTGTCAATTTAAATTTAGGGCTCTACAAGTTCTTATTTCATTTCAATTTTTATTGCAGAAAATAATGTAATCAATATAGTATATATCTTTTACTTATTAGTGAAAAAATTCAACATTTTAAATGTTTACTTGAATCATGTGGCGAACCTTTTCTATTATTCTGAAATTCTATACACTTGTTTGGGAAAAAATTGACCGCATTTGTTTTATGCACTGCATGTCAACGCCCTTCTCGGCGTTACATAACTTTCAAGGAATCAGTTAGTCGATCGATTATCTTGACTCAGTGGACATTCTCATGTGCAGCCTGCTACGTTAAATTATGGAATTCTGTATTTTAAAACACAAATTTTAAAAATAGGAAAAATTTTCCGTAGCGTAGTTTGAAAGCTATGGCTATAGAAACATTGACTGCTTTTACATAGATAAAATTACGTAGATAAATCATGGTGCAAAGATTAGTGGCGCCACTTTTAGCTGAATGAAAAAAGGTCATTATTATTTAATACAGATTCCGAAGTATTCTAATATTATTTAAATTTAAATTTAGTTTAGTTAAATTTAAAATTCAATTTTATAAGAATACAGAAAATTTGGAAGTTTAATCGAAGCAATGTGTGCATATAGAGATAAGAGTTGTTTCATTTAATTAACTATAGTACATTTCCCCTAAAATTTAAATCTACTAAAAATGTAAATCAATGAGCGATACATTTCATTTTTAAACACCCAACCAGTTTTTTGTATAAATTATACGATAAAACTCTACAATACAATACAGTACAATATCTGAACAACACATCACTTCTTACAAAGAACATTCTAAAAATACCTCTCTATTACTAAGAATTCATTCGAAAAAACTAGCCGAGAAACAACCGGAAAAACCCCATCTAAAAATAAAAATTCCTTAGCCAACGATAAACCCAACAGCCCTTCCACCGCTTCGAACCACAAAATAAAAAAAACAAACAAACAACAAAGCCCACCAACCAAAAAAAAAAAATCTCCGCACTATCGAATCAGGAGTGTGCAACTGCCGCTGCACATGTGTGTTCCAGGCGTGTCGCGGGGCCGAGTGAAAAGACCCGCGCCGCGCGCGCTGGATCTTTACGCTCCGCTCCGGTCAGTCAGTTCCCCGAACGCGACCGCGGCAGTTGGACGTCGCGCGAGCTTCTTGCCTTCCCGCGCGAGTGACAGTCGAGCCGCGAATTCGGCCTGCGCCGAGGAGCCGCTGCGAAAATAGAATCCGCCCGTTCGACGAGGCGCCCCCCCCCCCTCTGGGGATATATATTGGCCGCTGCTTTCCTCGGTACGGATTAGGACGGAGTTCCGTAAGCACCTGCGGTGACGTGTGTCTTTTATACCGCAAAAAAACGCAGTGCGCGGAGGAGAATCGGTGTGGTTTTTCGAAGCCTGTGGAAAAAAGCTCGTCGCTCGGCGGCGACGGTTGGGTTGGGTTTCGGGGGCTTAAGTGTGCGCGATCGATGCTGCGTGGTGGACGACGCCGTTCACGTGCTCGGGTATACGTGGATTCTCGATCGCGGTGCGGCACGAGGTTTTCTGCGGCAAAATAATGCCGCGAGGTTTTCGTAAACAGGGGAGAGTCGGTTTGCGCAGGCTTTTGAAATGGTCGATGATAAAAGTCAATAATGTGGCTGCTTCGAACGCGCGAAAAGTTGCTCGGTGAATCGAGGGAAACGTTCGGAGGGAAAAACAGTTTATGCAGCAAGAAGCTACAGTTTAACTCTTGTTACGTGGAAAGGAATTACTTTCAATTGACGCAGAAATGGGCTTGTTTGCCAATAGAATGTCCTTGCTAATTGACGAAATTCAGTTAAAATCAGTTAGATGTTCCTGCTCCAACAAAATAGTTGACAATCAACGTTATTTAGACGGTTAATCGATCACTTTGGTGACCAATCAAATTCGTCGTTGCAAGTAAACAAAGCACGAGCCACCGCGTTTTCAAAGTCCTGCAATAATTCGATGGACTCTCGGCGTTTAAGCGCGCGCGGCGTGTCGCAAACTCCCGGTGTACGTCGAAGAGCTCCGCAATAATTCGACAGGAAAATTATTTATTAGCCAAGCGACCACTGCGGCTCGAGGAAGTGCGCGATTGATTTTCGCGCGACGAGGCCTTGAGATGGGCTCTATTCGCGGCTGTTTTTAGCGGTAGAGCGGGTCAACGAGCGCTAAGCTATGTGTAACGTTTAATTAAGAGAAGGCTTTCAAGCACAATTGCTGATATTGCGCCGCTGCTGAGCGACGGGGTGGATGAAAACCATACCGAGTCTGTAGCTTCCTCTTTTGGTGTTGACGTTTTTGTCTTATTCTTTGGTAAAGTAGGTCTTTCGGCTTGTGAGGTAGTGAAGTTATGCAATGACAGCTGAGAAAAAAATTTAGAGTAGGTCGTTGACCATGTGAATCAGATGTTTCGTTTGAAGGATGACGTTCGTTTGAATATTAATAGTAGCAGTCGGTGTGTGTTCAAAGATCGTTAATCAACATGGGCCCATCTTGACACATGGGACCGTTGAGTAGATTTTCCGAAATTTGACACAAGTTTATTACGATAATTTGTTCGAGTATATTAAAGGAAGTACTCTAAAAAAAATTATTAAGATATTTTGTGAATACAATTTCTAACGAAAGAACTACTTTAACATTGAACACGAATTGAGTAAAAAATAATCTATTACTATTTACTCATTAATCGGCGCGTTGGTAATAAAATCCAAATTCAATAACTGTAAAAACTGTTTTGAAAATTGGCCAAGTATAATGGGAAACATTTGAAATAAGAGACAAAGGAAGCTAAAAGACACGCGGCGTTGCGTTGCGGGTAAAAGACTTGGGATTTATATCAATATTTTGATCGAAGAATGCCTCGCGAAGGTGGCGACAGCAGCGCCGGCAATAAGTGCAGCGAATAAAGACCGTTTAGAAAGTGCCATTGTCGCGAGAGTCGCGGCGAATTTTCCGGGATGCGGGAAAACTTTTTGACTGTCTTCCACGCGGCCGCGTTCGTGCAGTTCGCCTTCTCGGTCTACTACGACCTCGTGCACACCCACGTGCCCAAGGAGGTCGGCAGGATTCACAACGCCTACGGAGGGAAGTTCAAGTTCCTCACCTTCTGGGACGCGGTTTGTATCCCTTTGCTTTACTGCGGCTTTTTTGCGGAGTTTGGGAGAAAGATTGGGGAGTTATTGTTGTCGCAGGGAAATGAGGTTAGGTTGCGATCGAATGTTTTGAACGGTTAGCAAATTGAATATGTGTGAAGCATTGGTCCTTGAGATTTTTCATGGTGCAGATTACTCAGATATTGTTTAGATGCCAATTTGTTTTTTGGGATAATAAACGTAATTTGTAGACAAAAAAGGCTTACTTTTTTCAAACAAATACCTTTATTATCTATTGAACAAATCTTTTGCTCGTAAGAACAATTGTCAAATGATCCTTTGAGGACCAATACCAAGTTGTAGGCAATAAATTTACAACATCTATTTTTTGATTGCGTTTTATAAGTGATTTCTCACTCCGTCAGGCAAATTATTCAAGCAAAGGTCATAAATCTCTGAAGAAACACTGCAATTAACAGATAGATGTAAATTTATTGCTTATAAATTGGATTGGCCTAAATATCCTATTTTTATCGCGTATGTTTTCATTTTCATTTTCACACTTTTAAGTTTTTAATGAAAAATAGAGTTGCGTTGCTCATTATGTACAGTGATTTATAAATTTGCCACTTTAGAAGTACTCATTTTATTAACAAGAATAACTGGCGCAATCTCGAAACAAATTAAGAATTCAGCAAATTTTTCCCAATAAATTACATTCCAACCTTGTCAACCTGTATTTGTCCTACAGATTTGAATAAGTTAATGTATGCTAAACGAAATATAACCAAAGATAATACGGCACGCTGTCGCGAATAAAATTTTAATGACAGACACCATTTGAACATTACAATTAGGAATGTAGTGCTCAGAATGAATATTGACGACGAGCAAACACGTGTCGTGCATATGCGTGCATTTGTCATTTTAACAAACGGATGTGCAAGCTGTTCATTGCCATCTTCTCTAAAATTAATTTTATCCTTCCCAACTGTCGATTACAAATAATCTTTTTTCTGGAATCGATACTTCTCAATTGTTGGCATTGGAGGCAAACTGGTCATTAAAGTTGCGGCGACGGATTCTAAAATTTTTTTTTACAAAATTAATCATACGGCCGTGTCGATGATTGAGACAGAAATTTCTGACGAATTTGTGACGAATGTGAGCTGCGTAATTTAACATGTAATCTGAAAGCAGTGCGATTTCGCGTGAAGTTATACTATTATATTCAAATAAATTAATATCTTTATTTGGTAATATGTAACACAACATTAATTTAATTTCGTGCTGAGACAAATTGATGAAAATGAAACCTAAATTATGTCTAATTTACAAATTTTTCTCCAATTTTTTTTCCAGATAATACATTTTGATATAACGCATAAAATAATACAAAAAAGTATTTTCTAGAATCTTTACAAATTGACTTTTTTCATAGTAAATTCACTTCTAAAATCATGTTTTTATTACTTTAAAATTATATTTTACATCATACATTGCGTATTTCAAAATTATTACTTACATCATTTTTTAGTTTTCTAATATAAACTATTCGATTTTCAATTCAATGGTGCAGTAAAAGAAATTTTAACCATTTATAACAAATAAAAATTACAGCAAGTTACGTAAAGCTAAACATAACTCGGTTCTTTGTACAAATTACAACTGTAATTTGATCATTATTGTAACGAACAATTGTTACTGTTACGTTGCTCACTTTATGCTTTATTCCGAAACAATATATAATCTTAATTAAGGTATCATAAAAGAGCCGCCGTAAATACATTTTATATAAACAAATTCATAAACAAATCCACGAACCAAAAAATTTAAAGTATCATCAAGCAGCCGCGGTAAATACATTTTATATAAACAAATTCATGAACAAATCCACAAACCAATAAATTTTAAGTATCATCAAGCAGCCGCCGTAAATATATTTTGTAGAAACAAATTCATAAACAATTAGACCCCATATCTCCAGCCTCGCGGAACTATCATATTACTATTTACGTCTTTTCTCCGAACGCGCGCGCGTAAATAAAGCGCAAAAACACGCGGGCGCCGGGCGGCGTTCAGCATTCGAAAAACGCTCCGTCGTCCAGTCAAAACGACCACGCAACACTGCCCAGCCTCTCTCGCGCGCCGAATCCGATTTTCGCCGTTACCCCATCTCTCTCGCGGCGCGGATCTTTTCTTCTCGCGCGGCACAGCAGCAGCAGCAGCAGCCTTCCGTATTGCGTAAGCGTGAAAAGCGTGTACAAAAGCCCCCCCCCTGACTTTCGAACAAGAATTAGACAGCGATACAGTCGAGTAATTACCGTATGACATAAGCCGCGGCGATCGGTGCGCTCGAAAGCTGCCTGCCCGCGCAGCCGCGCGACTTTTACCGCTCTGCGCGCGCGCGCGCGCTGAATGATTACCGCATAATATGCCGCGGCGCGCCAGACGGTTCGAGATAGCCAAAGGTTAACTTGCCGGAGATCGCTTCCTCGAGGTTCGCCGCGCGGACGTAACGCCCGAGTCCGTGGCGAGTTTGCCGTCGAATGACGTCAGAAGCGTGCTTCGGCGATAAAACGGAGTCTTCCGTCCGCGGAGAGAAGGAAGAGTATGATGACGTAGAACTCGACACATTTTTTATACGAGTATTTTTTTTTACTAAATTATTAAGAAGAGCAAACTTAATTAATGCCTTTAAATTAAATTAGGTCGCTAAAGATAATAGCATTAAGGAGTACAACTCATACACTATAGTAAATCTGTTTAAGATACACATTTTCCAATTATTTTCGAGCCTCCATCCACTTTATTAAAATTATCCACCTATTATTAATAAAACGATTCGTTTTATTCTGCAGATTGCCCAAGCGGTGTTTTTCCTAGTATGCCTCCTGAACGACATCTTCGGAACGAACAGCGTCAGTCCGAAAAATCCACCGTTCATCCGCCGATTCAAGGACAACTTTCACGCCTCCGTCGGTTTTCCGGTGTCGATGGTAAGCGTCTGCTCCCAGTCTTCGATCGAGAAAAATCCTCCCGCGACGCGGCGAATTGTCACCAAGTCTTTCTGGACAGTTCGTAGGAATGCTGTTCTGGTGTCTGATGTTCGTGGACCGTGAACTGGTATTACCCAAGGCACTGGATCCGTACTTCCCGGCCTGGCTCAATCACCTGATGCACACCATGATAATGTTCGCCACGCTGCTGGAAATGCTCCTGGCGCCTAGAAATTATCCTTCGAGGTCGAAGGGCTTGGGCATCCTGTTCATTTTCATGCTCTGCTATTTGATTTGGTATTTATTGCTTTAATAATTGGCCAGCTTTTTACAGGGGTTTAAATTTAAACCAGCTGAAAAACAGTAACTTATTTTCCTTTGTGCCTTAAAATATTAACGACCGAATTAAAGCCCGGGATATGTATATTTTAATGCATTCTCGTGACCTAAATACGGTAGAGGACCCAGTAGTTGACACTACGAATGTCGGTAGCATGCAGAAAAATTATGGTTAAAAAAAGAAAATTGCAAAACTTTTTATTTATTGATGCAGTTTATGATACTTAGTTTATAATTCAGCTAAATTGGTGTCATTTTGAGTTCTAAAATTATAATATACGACTCATATTTTCTAAATTAAATTTCGAGATGATGTTAGAAACGATGATAGTGCTCATATTTACCTTACATATGAATTCGGAAGTAGCAATAATTGGACACCATTAAAATAAATGCAATTTCACATGTCCAACTTTTTATTTATTATCGATTAAATGTTACGTTTTAATAGTTTGGCAACTATCTTTTTTTTTTTAATTTACTTTAAAAGTAGTCTTTAAATTGTATATAAAACAAAACTTTTGACTAATCAAAAGATTTTCTTTGAAAAAAATGTCATTCAAAATTTTTCGGTAAGGTGCGTTTTGGGCACATAAGAATCGTACACGTAAATATTGTACACAATTAAACATTGGTGAAATTTATATATAGATATATTGGGCCATGCTAAATTGTGCACACTGTTTACGTGTACGATTCTTATGTGCACAAAACGCACCTTACCAATTTTTCAATAGCAAAACTCTCCAACTATTGAGTCCTTTACATTATAAAGAATTACAAATTTCTTCATTACAAATAGACAATCGTAATCAGTCTACTACATGTACAAATTAATAAAACTCAAACAAAATAAAACTTTTTATTTCCAGGATGCACGTTGTTTACTACATGAGTGGAGTCTGGGCCTACCCCATTTTGGACGTTTTATCGTGGCCTCTAAGGGTAGTTTTCTACTTAGCGCTTCTAGGATTCGTTACTGGACTCTACTATGCCGGCGAAGCTCTGGACAAATTAATTTGGGGTGACTATTGCTCAAATAATTACAAAAATATTTCCGACTAGCTTGTTCATCATCTCTTCAAGCTCAAGGCTGCATCATACTGCATCGTCAACTATTCTAGTTATCTCCTGGTTAATTTAATCATTGTTTAACAAGAGTAGCTTTGGTATTCATAAACATTTCATTGTTTCCATTTTCTGGGGTTTTGGCGCAATGTCAGTAACGCTTTCTTCCTTATGTTGAACAATAAAGCACTTGTATTGCACTATTGCACTCTCCTTTTTCATACGTGCCTGCAGTGTTAATTAAGGCTTTTTATGTAACTCACATTAAGGGGATGTCGGATTTAGTCATGATACGTGTAAGTTTACATTAAAATGGTTGTCACCATCTCGTATCGGTTTCTTTATTTTTCAGCTAGAATTTACATTTTTGGCTAATAGTTAGCTTACTTTATGAATTCTAATGGCAGTTAGCTCGTGAAATGAAAAAAAAAAAATCACTTTGTATTATGACCGTAAACTTTTACTCCGACATCCTTTAAACTCGGTGTTCCGTAACATTTTGCAATCGTTGCCACATTTTTTACACAATTAGTTAAATGTGTACTTCGCGTGACTATATTCACAATCCACTGCCGTGTAATATGTGTTTGGTTGCCTGTGTTAATGTGCCTAAAATTAAAAAAAATCATTTTCATCATCGGGAGATTAATGTTGCTTAAGAAAGACCTATTTGATTGATTAATTTCTTAATTACTTGATGGGAGTCGGATTGTTTTATTTACGTACATTATGTGAAATTACATGTGGCTATTTGTACGGCATGTAGGGAAAAGGTACCTAGCAGAGGCTAATCAAAACGACGTTCCAAAGCAAGAGGATTTTTCTTAAATCTTCCACCCGGAATACGCATGAATTCAACCTTCCAGGATTTAGAAGCCACATTCTTAAAGGTTTAAAGGCAGAGATATCGTCAAAAGTCGTTTATTGCGTGACTCTAATGAAAGACTTAGAAAAATAAGCAAATCCTGCCAAATATGACAATGAAATTTTGCAAGTTTCATTTGAATACGAGTAAACAAGAAACTCGATTGCTTTATAAACTTTTTTTTTTAATTCTTGAGCACAATAACTTTTTTAATCACGTTTTCGCTCCCATCGACTGAACATTATTTACGTACAGCTTTGAATATGACGACGGAAATTTTGAAAATAGTTAAAAATAGTTACAGTCTTAGGTCTACTTTTATAGAATTTTTATACAAACCTATTTTAATTATAAGACTGAATTTATCGACTTAAATCTATAAGACGAGAGATTAAAATTTTAAAATGAAGACTTTAAAAACCTTTTACTCTTTACTGTTTAACAACACATTTTAGAATGTAACAAACCAAATGCAGTTTATTTTAAAATTAAAACTGCATATACGATGTCTTACTCATTAATCAACCAAAATCTACTGCCAAAAATGACTACGCATATTTCTAATTACAATTCTCCAAGGTGTAAAAAAACGCGACTTCACGTAACTCTACCCTTAAACCAAACTTCGTAAAGTATGTGTATTTTCTAAGCAATAGTAATTAAGCTTACAATTTAATCGAGTGCTTGTAAATTTATTGTAAATTCATTGTAAATTTATATCCAATAAGTAATTGGAAGAGAATTTAAAATTTAAGGGGATGCCAAAGGCAAAATTTACCGACCGAGCGTCCTCGTAAGAAAATCATTTATAAAAAAATAACTACTC
>JAWWEM010050494.1:0-11351 GCA_035582935.1 Ormyrus thymus
TTTTTTCAGAATTTTTTGAGCGACTTTTGGATTTTTCAAAAAATGGCGATATCCAAAAATATAAAAATCGCTCAAAATATTCTGAAAAAATTCACACGTGTTTCTTATTCAATTCTAAGCACTTTTTGTTTCATAACTTATTTTTGTAAAGTTAGTCTTTATTGAATTAAAAATTGGTGAACGCTTTTAGCTGATGCTAACGTTGACCGGGTCACTTCCGGATCACTTTCTATTCACTTTCTATTCATTTTCTATTCACTTTCGGGTCCTTCCGGATCACTTTCTATTTACTTTCTATTCACTTCAGGGTTACTTCCGGATCGCTTCCGGGTCACTGTACCGCCGGATGGACGGACGGACACACGAACTTTAATATTATATAGATTGCAGGAAGTGGGTACACAAGGAATTTAAGGTGTAAAAGAATAGTTTGCTGTCACCGAGTCGAACCAAAGGTAAATTAAAATATTTGGGGACTGGATGTATGTTAGGCTCTAAAACTCCAGGTAAGACTCAGTTTGAGTACAATCGTATTACAAAAGATGCTAGTTTTTTATTACAAGTAGAAAGTTTTATTGCCTGTCACTAGTCTGAATATTTTATAAATGTCCTTTGTAAAGATCCCTCATGCCATTAAAATTCTTCGAATGCTACTTTTTAAAAATTTTAACCATAATTGTGCATCACAGTTAATATTAAAGTTCAAATCTATTAAAAAAATAAGGATGCTGGGATTTTTTTAAACCGCAGGGATGGAATAAGTCTTAATTTTGCAAATTTTGATTTCTATATATTAAGTAGATAATAAAGTTAGCTATGGCATCTTTGAAATACTGAATATTTTAATGTTGATTAAATTTTTTCAAATTTATCGGCTTCTCAAAAAAAGCATTAGCCACAGGATTATAAAACCTCCGTCGGGTAAATATCATACCCATTTTATAACAATTCAAACATTCAAAATTTTCATACTGTTTTAAAGAAACTGAATGAATACATAATTTTTTTATTATCTTTTAAAATTTAATGAAACCTTTGAAAATTTATTATTACAATAGTATTACGTGAATCCCCAATATAAAAATTGCTGCTTATTTCATTTATTAAAATTTCAGTCCATCAAAAGTATTTAAATAGAAGCCCAGCTATTCTTCGCATAAAAGAGTATAAAAGAGTTTAAGACTTAATTTAAATACTTTTGTAAAAACCAAAATTAATAGAATGAAAAATGAAACACCAGAAAGTGTAGGTTTTACATTAAAGAAAATTTTTGCGCATTTTGTAATTTTATTATTTATACTAGTTTTATCAAATCAAATCAAATAGCTAATGAGATCTGTATGATAACTCATATGAGATCACATATGAGAACTCATATGAGATTTTGGTACGCGATTTCATATAAATTCTCATATGGACTCTCACGTGAGTTCTCATATGAGATCGCATATGCGATGTCATGCGAGATATCATTTGTGGTCTTATATAAGTTCTCGTATAAGTTCTCACACGGGATCACATATGATATTTTTCAGCAGGGTCGACTCTCATGTAATTTTCACGTTGACTAAATATAATTTAAAATTATAAATTACAGATCATTTATTTATCTGTAGCAATTTACAATAAAAACGCTGTGGTATAATGCTTTCTCATATAATAGTCAACTGTAAAATACTTAAATTATTATTTTATATTATTATTAATATGCAAATAATTATTTGAATAAAATAAAAACCGCTGCCAATTAATTGACACTTGGCTTCTTCCTAACTAATTTATCGTTCTAATATTATCTCTGAGATTCATTAAAAACAATCGTTTTCTATAACATAATTTTAAACTATTCTATATTTAATTATTTATTTATTTTTCTATTATCATTTTATTTTTTTATGTCTATTTTACAAGTTAATGAACAGCAAACAAATTTTAAATAAAAATTTTTTTATTCAAAAATTTGAAGTCCAAAATTTAAAAACATAATTTTTAGAACTCCCTTCGCAAAGCTCGATGTGCTAAATAATGCTTTGTACATGTCATATCAAAAAATAATGTTCCAGACAAGAGCATAAAGGTGATTTAAACCTGGTGTTCTTCGTTTTAAAAAAAATTAAATAAAAATTTTAAGTCAATTGAATTTTCTCTAACAATTATTAGTCAAAGAGAAGTAATTTTTTATATTTGTTTTGAACCATATTGCCGAAACTAATGTAAACAATTATAATAAAATAGTAATAATAATTATTATATGACTATACTATGTAATATATAATCGCAATACCATATATAAATTAAAATCGTTATAAAAAAAACTAGCAGATTAATTCCAAAAGTTCTTTTTAATTTTGAAAGTTTAATTAAAGATGAAGAAAATAAGTGGTCGATCGTTGAAGAAGGCCGATTATTCACTAAGATACAGCTATTCAAAAAATTTTTTAAAATAAAATAAAACCTTAATATTTTTTGAACTAATAAGTTTTATAAGCTGAAAAACTATACAGCTATAAATTAAAGCCTTTTACTCCCGCAATCGTTGAACATAGAAAACTCTTTTTTTCAGTTTTGAGCTTTTTATTCAAAAACTAATTGACCAAATGGTTTGAAATTTTTACAGTTTATAGCTCTATATATTCTTAATTACCAAAATTTTTTTCAGAGCAGTTCGTAATTTAAATTAAGTATTATAAACTGTTAAAATAACACGTTCTTGTTAAAAATAAAAGAACCATAAGAGCTAGAGTAATTTTTTTCTCTGAAATTGTTGGTGTTTTTATGCTCTTTAAAATGGTCTTTGTTCGATTGAAATATCTCAATCGTACCATTAAAAAAAAGTAAAATTAAATTTTTCAATAATCGAAAGCAAATAAGCTAAAAAAATTGTATATTGTGCAACAAGAGCGAAAAATAGAGTTGTAAAAAAACACGAGCGAAATAATTTCCTGCACATGTTATACACGATATTTTTTTTGACAAGTGCGTGCTGTGCGGGAAATGCTGAATTTCACTAGTGCGGGGATGTGCGGGAATAACTCGCACGAGTGAGGGATTTCGCATTTCCCGCACAAAAAACAGACACAAAAAAGGGCACAAAAAAGGCAAATAAATAAGCCGTGAAAGATGCAGGTTCGTTCAGTTGAAGCACACAAAAACACACACACACACGCGCGCGCGCACACATACATCCATAGAGACATTATTCAAAAACCATTTGTTCTTGTTAACTGTCGGAATCTAGGTGAGAGCGGCGAAATAAAAACTACTTTAAGTTCAAATTTTAACTTTTTGTACTTTATTTATCCTACTGCTTGACACGTCTGTATGGTTTGGCACTCTGCATTCGCTTGCCGTAAGAGCAACTGGCTCTTTTTCTCTCCGCGCTGTCGCGGCGCTCGCTCTAGCTTGCGGCGCTAATAGTCAAAACCGCGCATACATACTCGCTACGCAGATTGAATCCTAGAATCCAACATTAACCTAAAAATTTAATTCTAACAGGTTTTTTGAACGACTCCAAAAATTACTATCACAAAGCTTCCTCTAGAAGGTAGCAACCCACACAGCACGAAAGAAATCAGTGGAATATTCCCAAAGATTCCGCAGAAATATAACACTTGGAATATTCATGAAATATTTACGAAATACTTCATTAGTATCCCAAAGATCATACGACGGGATATTCCACTGAATTATTTATGGAAGCTTCATGTAAGATTTCATGAAATATGTTATGAAATATTCATGAAGTATTCTAGTGCAGTATTTCATGAACAATTTATGTTATATTCCAGAAGCATTTCACATATCGATAGGGAAAAAAATTCCGAAGGAATCTTACAAGACAATAATTCAGAAAATATTTCACGGTATATTTACTGTAACATTTAGTAAATCTTTCAGAAATAATTCAGTGGCAGGTTTATTGAAATTTTTAATACTCCAAAAAATTATTCCGCTAATATACTATGAATATTTTAGTAAATTATCTAGTGTAAGGTTTAGTACTTAATTCAAAGAAGTACTTTGAGGAATATGTAAGTTATATGTCAGTAATATTTCACCTGCCAGCACGGACGTCACATTTCTGACATATTCCATAAACATTCTATCAGAAGATTTCAAAGAAACCGTTCATGAAATTTTTAATGAAATACTTACTGAAATATTTACTAAATCTTTCAGAAATATTTCAGTGAAAGTATTCCGGAAACATTCCATAAATTTCCCCGTGGAAAATTCTAAGAAAGAGTTCGTTAAGATTTTAATAAAATACTTACTGAAATATTTCTGTGGAAGGTTTTTTGAAATTTTTAATACTCCGTAAAAATATTCTGTAGATATTCCAGGAATATTTTAATAAATTATTTAGGGTATGATTTAGTAATTAATTCAAAGAACTATTTTGAGGAATCTATAAGTTATTTGTCAGTAATATGTCACATGCCAGTACGGACGTAAACTTTCTGACATATTCCATGAACATTACCGTGGAAGATTTCAAAGAAACCGATCGCCAAGTTCTTAATAAAATACTTACAATATGCAATATTTAGTAAATCTTTCAGAAATATTTCGTTGGAAGGTTTTATTAAAATTCATAATTAAGTGTTCCTGGAATATATTCGGAATATTTTTTTTGAGTATTAAAAATGTTAATAAAACCTTCCAATGAAATATTTTTGAAAAATTTCAGTTAGTTTAGATTAAAATTTTTACGAAGTTTTCTTTGAAATCTTTCGCGGGAATGTTTATGAAATGTTTCCTGAATATTTTTATGGAGTATTAAGAATTTTATTGAAAACTTTTACTGACATATTTCTGAAAGATTTAGTAAATATTTAGTAAATATTTAGTAAATATTTAGTAAATATTTAGTAAATATTTAGTAAATATTTTAGTAAGTATTTCATTTAGTAAGTATTTCATTAAAATACTAAAAAGCTGAGTCCTGTCCGAAGTTTCATGGCTTTTTGACTGGCGTTATCAATTAAAGTAATAGCCACGAGTATTTACCGTGAGCTCCTAAAATTAGCTATTCAGAAGATAATTAGTAATTATTAAGAGTGAAAGAGCCATTATCCAGAAGAAATATACAGCCGAAATCTACCGATCCGGGAAAATCTAAGAAAATCGCCGACATAGATATCTGCATCAAGATAACGACCTTCGGTTTATTGAATCGAGAAGACGAGCAACTACTGGACACCTTTTTCGAGGAAGCAAAGTTACAGAACCGCCCTCCGGCCGAGCTACCAGGTCAACAGAGACAAGCACCAGCTGTAAGACGAACACACATCGCTATTTTGTATTGCGCTAATTGTAAGTTAAGTGAAGCGAACACCTAATAATAACATATTTGCGAGCGTATTTATAAGTGTGGAAGCGTAGAGTAAATTAAATAAATTAAGTAAATTCGGTTACTTCAATCTTGTAATACAGCTATTTATAATAAATTATAAGGTGTTAAATATATAGAGAAATTTATTATATCCTATCTGAGTAATTAAACGGAAATATATTTAAAATCACTCGAGTTATACCGAACACCTAACAAGAAGATAAAAATAATCGGAGCAAATAATTTTAATAATTCAATTACGCTCATGTAACGGGAGAGATTCCAGGTGAATATTCTGCCGCGAGAATATTCTAGCCCGTGGAAACTTCTCGCGGGTACACGGTTCGGTGCGCTTGCACCCAGGTGCCTTGCAGCACTTACCTGCGGGGATGCCTCGAAGGCACCCCGACGCCGACCCGCGCCGCGAGTCGCCGCGACCTGTTACAACGCGAGAGGCACGAGCCTCTCGCTTGAGTTTTAGTTTCTGTTTGCTGTGCTTGTGCGTAGCCTCCGCGGTTACGCACCGTTCCGGCTGTTCTCCGCCGGGCTTGGCCGCTCAGCTGAGTACGATCTCCTGATCGTACTCCCGCGGAGAGTGGCGGTATTCGGGGCCTTGCAGGCAAGCGACGGGTCGCGGAGTAAATGGTCGACAAGTAAAAATCAATGGAGAGTTTATTCTCTCAAGTGTACAAAAAAAAAACAATACAAAAAAAAAGATCGCGGTAGGGGTTATCGTGAGCGCGCTGGCCGATGCCGTCGCACGCGCTCACTCGCGCAAAAACCTATCGGTTCCCGGAATTCGCGACGATCGTGCTCGTGTCGCGCTCGCACGTCGCCCGGTGATCGCGCCGACACACGCGATCACTCACGTGGAGACCCGAGTCTCCTCGCTCAGAAAAACTACTCCGATAGGTGCACCTACGAGTGTACCTACATAGAACGATACGCGAGCCGCCGCACTGGATCGTGAGAGAGAAAGAACGCGCGCAGGTGGTGATTGGGACGCTTCCCAAGAACGCAACAACTACTCACGGTATTGCTGTATCGCAGGACGCGTAGATCTACAGCCCTTCGGGGCTCGATGCCTCCGCACCGGTCGAACACGCTCGCGGGAGAAGCACCCAAAAATCAAGTCTATCGGTCTGCCGGTCAGAATCAGAGTGTCCCGTCATGCCCATCGACCCGCCCGGTGTCGATCGCACCCCTCCCTTCGCGCGCTTTTTCGACGTTGCCGCACGCGCAACCCCGCGATACGTACGGCAATCCCCCGAAAGAGTCGCTCGCGTGCGACTCCGGCTCGCGAAGACGCGTGGGATTCCGACGTGGAATCTCCACGCGTCACACTCAATAATATTACACAAAATAACTACAAATTATTTTATACGCGGTCTGTATGTTGATCTTATGGGCCTAGTTTTAAGGTCCGACGGCAAACGAAAATCAAGGTTTTGATAATTTAATTATATATTGGATTCAGTGTTTATTAACTTTAAATATCCCTTGCATATACACGTGTATAATTTGA
This sequence comes from Ormyrus thymus, assembly GCA_035582935.1. Lineage (NCBI taxonomy): Eukaryota > Metazoa > Arthropoda > Insecta > Hymenoptera > Ormyridae > Ormyrus > Ormyrus thymus. Next base: position 6,861 of record JAWWEM010050494.1, read on the forward strand.
AAGAATCCGACATTATTACAAGGAGAAACAGTTAATAAAAGCTCCGAAAGCGGCTCCCGTATTAATCATATGAGCGCATCGACGCGGTCCGACGGCAAACGAATATCGATATTTCGATCGATTTTAAGGCACTAAAAATTCAAAATAATTATTCAGAATCATAATACGTACTCAGATGAAGGCAACCATAAAGTTCCAGCGCCTTGCCAGAGTCACAATAGTTTATAATTAGTTTTAATGCGGCCCCTGTGTTAATCATATGGGCGCGCTGACGGGGTCCGACGGTAAACGAATATCGAAGTTTTAATCGATTTTTGATCTAAAATAATTCATTCTCGTCGATTTGAGATATCAACCGAAGACATACAGACATAATTATATAGATTCTATACGTCTTAATGCCTCAAATATTCAAATAATTCAATTACTATAAGGGGTGACATCACGGCGTTACGTAGACTCAAGTGCAGCGCCGAGCAGTGAAATCGAGGCACGCCCACTCTGCATGACGTCACGTATGACGTAGAGGCCAGCGCAGCACAGTAAAGTCAGCGCATAAGCGACAGTTAGCGTAGCAGCCTTACTTTAAATTCAATTTTAATTCACTTAGACTAATTTAACTGACTATACTACCTTTTGATTTATTTAATCGATACTCAGGTATTTGCGCCGAGACTGTTGCACTGCACAATAAATTTATTTGTTGCTCGCGAAGAACCACAACTAGTTGTTTTACTTTAAATGAAAAATGGCTCACAATACTTTCATTTCAGACATTTTGTACATTTTTATGTGTTTACCTATATTTGCGTATGTTTCCGTACATTTTTGTATGGTTTTATAGGGTTTTGTACATTTTCATACATATAAAATTATGTATTTATAAAATTATTTACTAAATTATTATTGTATAATATATTATTATATAATATAATAATTTTATAATAATAATAATTAATTAATGTAATATATTTATTAAACTATTTGTTTATTTGATTATTTATTTATAAAATTATTTATTTTTTACGTATAAAAACAGGAATATTCATATGAATTGTTACTGGAATTCATATGAATTGTTCTATAATATTTCAAAGTCAAAAATTTTGAAGACATATAAATATTCCAGGAATATTCCAATAAAATACTACAGTCATATAGTTCAAAATTCTTTACTTACAATTACAAGAAATATTTCAATGACTTCTTTATGTAAACCACGGTAAAAATTTCTGTAATATTACAAAGCTAGAAATTTTGAAGGCATGTAAATATTCCAGAAATATTTCAATGAAAGATTATTCGAAGGTTTCAATGTTGTCTTCCACATATTCCAGGAATATTCCAGTAATATTTCGTGCTGTGTGGGAAAAGAATACAGAAGAAAAAGGTATCCATAATGGAAATTACATGTAATTTATAAAACTTACAAAAATTATATATACCTAAATAATATTTTTGAGAAAAATAAAAAAAATAATTTATTTTTTTAGATATCACTGAAATAGTTGTAAATTTAGATCAATTCATAAAAAAAAAAATTGAATTTTCTAATAAAATTAGGATAATTCAATAACTAATAATGCATAAAATGTAAAGCTAATCCGGAGTCGATTAGTTGAAAAAATCCGAGCTAAAAACCACATTAATTTAGCCACGTGCAAAGGAATTAAATTCACGTTGATTCAGTTTGAAAATACCATGATAAAAATGTTTAATTTCAAATATCTTCGAAACTTATGAACGATTTCTTTTGGTCAAAATTTTTAACTTGATTCAAAAAGTCGTCTTGTATGATGTGTTGAATTAGAATTATATCCCACGCGGTTTTGAGTTAAAATCATATTGAATGCTAATTTGAGATAGAATTATATGCATAGGAGGCGTCTATTTCTTAATATTTACTTGTTATCGTACAACACAACGACTTTTTCTAATTTTGGAAAACTTTTAAATTAAAATGTATTATTTGCTTTATAGTAGTATATATTAAAACTTAATATTAGACAAATTTTTTACACAAAATACTAACAAAAATTTGTCAATAGCATAAAACATAAAAATGTTTATGAGAAATCGAATAACCCATTTGTGATGTCTTAAAACGTGTATATAATTATTCAGGGGACAAACGAAACGAATAATACAATCAACCTGCCATACATTTAACTTAGTCGGGCTTTCAGAGTCCTAGTCTGGAGTTGGCTCGATACACCTGGTGGGGAGCGCTTGCAGTCCTCGTCTCTAGCTTTGCGCGCACTGGCCGATGGCTCTTTCCGACTCCGAAAGTAACGAATCATGCAAGCGAAAGTTTAGAGCTGGCGCGTCTCGAATTGCAACTTATGGAATCGGCCCGGGTTCCAACTTTCAGTTCTAGTCAGAAATTTCTTTCAGTGTAAAATACCCGACTTTATAGGTTTTATTTTTTTATAAGTGTTTGAAAAACATTTGTATATTTATTTAAATAGAAATAAACTGCTACTGTTTCTAAAATTTTCAAGTTAACTGTATCCACAATTTATATTTTTAGTTGCAACACCTACTACTCCAACTGAGGTAGTGGAAAAGAAATTTGTAACGAGTGGATTAAAAGAAGAAAGTGCGGCGGCACCAACACCTGTGCCAAACGCTTTGTCACGTCAAAAAGCAAAGCAACCTCATGCCCCACAAAAGTCTGAGGAGACTAGTAAAACTGATATTCCTGTACAAAAATCACGTGATTAATAAAAAAAAAGTTTTTATTGGAACAATAACGTTTGCTTATTTATTTCTAGATCTTGTCATTTATGATATACAAAGAGTTCCACATGTATTCAGAAAGAATACTATTTAGGTAAAAAATTCAGGTAATTTAAATTCTTTTTGAATTCATGTTAAAATCTTTTTATTGAAAATATGAATTCTTTCTGATTTATGGTGAATGAATAAAGAGCTCCATATGTATTCAGAAAGAGTACTTGAACATAATTAGATTTAGGATAAAAATTTTTGTTAGATAGTTCGGTAACTTTTCAATTAATTTTGAATACATCTGGAATTCTTTACGAACTCAATTGTCGATGCTATGAATGCTTTCAGAATATTCCGTGTATTCCAATTTACTGACATAACTTATGTAAATTATGAAAGCTAAATTAATACCTTCTGATTAGTTTCGGACATTAAAAATGAATTCAGGATTTTTTCTGGGTTACATAATGAATTCATTTTAAACAGTTTTTGCCGTCTGGGTTATTTATATGCAGGGTATGTGAATACAAAATATTTAAGGTAGATTACTAGACTTTACTAGGGTATGCTGGAGTTTTTGGGATCGCTGATTCCGAATCCGAGGTTCGTTGACCTTCAGCGTATCAGGTTCAAGGTCATTTGAAGGTCAAACTAAAACTACGATTTGACCTTAAAATGACCTTGGCTCTGATGTTATAGTAATTAAAGGAACTCGAAATCAGCGACCCCAAAAACCTATATATGTATTTTTCTGGATTTTTTCTCAACTTTTTCACAGTTTGACTTTCAAATGACCTTCAACCGGATGTGATATAGGTCAACGGATCTCGCATTCGGAATGAGCGATCCCAACAACCTTAGGATATCCTAGTCACGTCTGGTGATCAACCTTACATATTTTGTATTTACGTACCCTGCATATAAATATTTTGCGCAAAAGTTGAAGAAAATATATCTATAGAAAAAACGTAGGTGCACAAAGAATCACTGAAGAGATACCGTATACAAAATAGCCTACCTATACATTATATGATCGATGCGCCGTAAATGCCGTAAAAAGGACCACCTTCAAGAGATGTCGTCTACAAAGCGACCGAGTAAAATTGTCGAGGAGAAAAAAAAGAAAGAATTTTTCAATCTTTTTTAAAAGATACTCATGCTTGAATGCTTTAATGTTTAAGGGGGTTATATACCGAATAAATTTCAAAAAATCCATAATTCTTTTATTACATATTTTGATTGTATATCTTTTTTTTTATTTACGTAATTTAATCATATACATAAATAATTATTATGCAGATACAGTGCGGTTGTTTTACAGTCTTAAATTACATTCATTGAGAAAATTATAAATTACTTTACAGATTTTAGTAGATGGTTTCGAAAGTAAGATTTGAGAGTTTAGAGGAAGGTAAAGCTTGAGCTTATACAAATTTTTTGTGAATACAGTTCTCTGTACATCAAACAGTGGGCATTGCCAGAGAATATGTTCTATATCTTGACTTTCGTAACCACATTTACACAATGCATTATCAACAATGTTGATTCGATGGAGTGAAGCATTTAGGTTGTAATGTCCTGATCTACACCTGTTCACAGTTATTATTATTTCTCGCTGTAATTTTTTGCATGAAAACCATGGTTTACTTTTGTTATTATAATAGTATTTAACATAGTCTGTACTTTTGATGTTAGCTAATTCAATTAATTTATTGTTGGTACTTTGATAAGCTAAATTTTTGCCTTTTTCTTTGAAGTCAG
>JAWWEM010050495.1:0-11349 GCA_035582935.1 Ormyrus thymus
GGGTACGTTCGATCAGATTTCATTTTCCCACCCCTAGCGCCGATTAAAGATTTCGACCGGCAAGAAAAACATTCAAATAATATAATTCCCGGATTTTTACCCCCAAGTACGGTAAAATAGAGAAAATAAGAATTTATTTCCGCCTCAGGTCGTTTCCTATCCCTCCGCCAGATTTTCAAGCCTTGATCGGGCCAGCTTAAGATTTTGAGCCAGCCCAACTCTCTGTAACTCCCGTTCGATTGAAACTACAAGATCCAGATACAGTTCATAATTTTTGCCCGGAAAATGCTTTCAGACTGCTAGGGGTGCATATGCTCAGATTTCATTTTCCCACCACTAGCGCCGTTTAAAGGTTTGGACCGGCAAGATAAACATTTAAAAATTAGAATTCACGGATTTTTACCCCCAAGTACGGTAAAATAGAGAAAATAAGAATTTATTACCTCGTCAGTCCTACCTTACCGGTCGCTGAAGGCACGAGATTATTGTTTAAAAAACTATTTACAGTGTTTAATAACTCCCCCGGGCTATGTGGTTTTCGGGCCTGCACATTAATTGCTTAAAGACTTATTATTTATAAACTTTAAAATATCACCCAGGCTACGTGGTTTTGGTAGCACGAGTTTATAGTTTAAGGGATTATTTATGATATTCTAATATTCCCCCGGGTCATGTGGTATTTGGGCCCAAGTTTTTATCGTTTCGAGGATTATTTATAATCCCTAAAAGCTCCCCTGGGCTACATGGTTTTCAGGCCTACCCGTTTATTGCTTTAATAATAATTTATAATCTTGAATTATCTCCCGGGCTACATAGCTGTCGGGCCTTTATTGCTTAAAGAATTGTTAATATTTAATAAATACTTGTCCGGGCTGAGGATTGAAAATCTGGTGGAGAAGGAAAATTTTGAATGTTTTTTTGCCGGTCGAAACCACAAAACGGCGCTAGGGGTGGGAAAATGCAATCAAAGGTTGAAAATCTGGTGGTGGGGATATGAAACGATCTGAGGCGGTAATAAATTCTTATTTTCTCTATTTTATCATACTTAGGGGTAAAAATCTGGGAATTATAATTTTTTAATGTTTTTTTTTTGCCAGTCGAAACCTTTAAACGTCGCTAGGGGTGGAAAAAAGCAATCGGCGCCCCCTGGCAGTCTGAAAACATTTTCCGAGCATAAAATTATGGGCTGTTGCTGGATTTTCTAGCTTCAATAGAACGGGAGTTACAGCGAATTGGGTTAGCTTGAATTTTAACCTACTCCGGCATGCGTTTTTTAACAGACGGATGCGGCAATCAATTTTTTATTGCGGTAATTAATTAGCAATAAATTATCAAAAAATTATGATGGTGGATTTTTTTGATTGGGGTGAAGTGGCTGGTGTAGCTTAATATATCCAAATTAGTCCTTCCCTGTGGGTATCGAAGAAGAATTAGATCGTTGCAATTTTGGCGTGAAGGATAAAAATAAGCTTTGATTTTCTTCATAGAAGAACCCAGCTGACCAAAAAACTTTTCGAAGACGGGCCCGCAAGTATCTTCAAAGTTATTTTTCTAAACAGTGTGCACAAAATTCGATTTTGCGCACTCATTTCGGTACTTATAGTACCGTATTCCTGGACTATTCAGAAATGTGTGCAAAGTAAATAGATTTAACTCGAATGTTTTGAAAAACTACAGCTACAGTTACAGGTACGCAGAGATGATTTTCGCACACGTCTTTTTGAAACCCGATTCCTGCGATAAGCACCTGCTTTGCGCACTTATAGTAAAAAAGTAACAATGCCAAAACCTATTATACTTTTAATATATTTATATACTTGACTATTTAGATATTGATTTCCATACTTTCTTTTGTTTAATTTGCCAAATTAAAAAGTCTTTCTATATTCTAATTTTGTTATTAATGTGTTAATATAATACTTATATACTTGACTATTTATAAATTGATTTCACTGCTTTCGTTTGTTTAATTTTTATTGTTAAGTTGATAAGAGTTCGATTCCTTTTTGTTTAATTTGTTAATTTATATAATTGACTATCTATAAATTGATTTCAATAATTTCGTTTGTCTAGTTTTTATTGCATATTTAACATTAACAAGGGAAGTTTTAAAGCGATAGGGGATTATATAAGCCATATTAGCCTTTATTTTATACTTTCATAGAAAGTAATTTTAAACAGTACATTTAACATTGACAAGGTCAGTTTTTAAGTGGTACTTATATACTTGACTTTTTGTACATTGATTTTAATACTTTTGTTTTCCTTAATTTTTATTAACATTGACAAGGTGAGTTTTAAAGCGATAACAAACCATACTGCCTTTATTTTATACTTTCGTAAAAAGTATTTTTAAAGAGTATATATTTAATTTTTAAGTGATAAGAGATTAGAAATTCTTATATAGTGTTTATATTGAAGAGATGAGCTTCGATTCACGATTAAAAATATATTGAAATATTTTTATAAAAATTGATTGTTAAATGATTGTTCTACATTTTGATCAAGAGATTTCACAAGTTTTAAGAGTTTATATGGAGTTTATATATGAAAGATTCTATTTGCTTTTACTTAAAAAGTTTACTTTTGGATATACTATATATCGAATTATATCAATTATATAGATGAAAAGTAAAAGAAAATAGAATGCGTGTTTATAAAGAACAAATTATTTTAAATAACCGTAATAAGAAGGAATGTATAGTGTGCGAAGCGTAATAATACAAAATTAAATAATTAATTAAATATTAAATATAGAATAGTTAGAAATTATGTTGTTGAAATAGATCGTTTTTAATGATATATCGGAGATAATATTGGAACGATAAATTAGTTACGAGAAAGCTAAGTACCAATGAATTGGCAGCGGCCTTTTTTATTGCTTCTAGTCTAACACTATTAAGATAAAAACCATAAAGAATAAATGCTCTATTTGTTTTAAAAATCAATAAAAAATTATAATTAAGAAGATTTAGTGGTTTCGCTCTTCTTATAATTTTTGTCTTTATTTATTCGCTCAACATTTTATTTTTGAAATATAGTATATCAAAACTTAATAAAATAAAGAATTCTGAAAATGCATTTATCAAATCGTTTCACTTGAAATAGTCCTTTTTAGGTATTTTAATATTTTTTCTCCCGTTTATTCTGTCTATTATTTTTGCAAAACTAAATCAGTGGAGATACTTTAAGTTTTCTACAACGAAATTACAACACCTCAGTTATTTTTATAGTTTTTCTGAATTATCTCCTGCTAAAGCAAATATCTATTAGATATTTTTTCATCTTTTTCTCATTATCTTTCTTCCCTAACTCCGTGCCCTTTCTTCAAGTTTTATACGTCACACGCATGCGTGCAACTAGCTAACGAACTCCATGTACACCCCGTTGCCAATGCGACTCACAGCGGAGCGACGCCGGGCGTCGGGTCGGCGGTTAGTAGCATGGCGTGCATCGACTCAGACCCACTGTTACACACATCAAACGCGTCAAGTTTTTCTATGTAATTGTACAAGATCAGTTATCAATTGTATAAATTCAATCATTTCTGTTGAACGCCGACAGTCTTAAAGATGACAAATGGACTAATAACAATATAAAAATTAAAGAAATTTTTTAAAGTTTCGATTAAAACTGTTATAAGTATTAAAAAAGTGTTAATTTACACATTATTTTATAAGTTTTGTATCAGATCGCAAATACTTTCAGTAAAAATGACGCGATATTCGTACACTAACTTATGGTAAATTTAGCGTACCTACTTATCTTATGTTTCTAGTTCTATATTTATCACGCATTATTTCTTATTAGTGCTTTTTTTATTTTATATATTACTTTCGTTTTTTTACTGTTTTGACTTTCTAACATATAGAAAAATTGCCTGCCTTTTCGGCGAATCTATTCTAAACAATTAAAATCGTTATTTTATTGCAGAGTCAATGTAGGTAATTATAGAAAATCTATGTTATAGTACAATTTATTAAGCAGTATTATAAGAAACTTGCTTGTTTTTCATTTTTAGTATTTAGAAAGTCATTTTATGTAACTGGAATCAGTTTGCAGTATTTATCTGACTTACGAAGTAGTCAATTTTTCGATTATTAATTTGAAAAAAAAACACTAATTATAAAATTTTAATATTCTTTTTATAAGTTTAATTAATGTTAATAGTTACAATATGTTTACAAAACGAATTAACTAAGGTTATAAATCTGGAAAGTCGAAGCTGTATCATTGTAAGGATGGGACCTGTTCAAGAAAGAAAGGAATCTCCAAGGTACCGTGATATACAATGTAACTTTTTTTTTTAATTAATGATTCGTTAAATCTAATACTTTAATCATAATTATCCGTATTATAAAATATTGCACTAGAATGAATAAGATTTTATAGCATATGAAACTATTTTTTTCTTAAGTATAGTATAAAATACTTATAAAACTTATCTTACAAGCTTACAAGATTTTTTAAACACGTTTAATAAATCGTTATTTCAAGTAAATGTATTTCTCAAAATTAGAATAAATTTACTTATAATATTTTGGAGAATAATATGGCGATGTAGGCTATATCTCTTTTAATATTTATATAATATATCGTTGCAAATTATAAAAAGTTATTTCCATATAATTTTATACAGGCTTCTACTTAAATATTCGAGCTTTTCTCAAAAATGAAAAAATTATGAAAAATCAAGCTCCATCATACATTAAGTAATTAAATGGTGGATTGCTGTATCTGCAAACAAAATTTAGATTTTTGATTGTTTTTCACTGAGGTTTATTTCACATAAGCGTGATAAATTATTCCAACTTTAAAATACCTTAACCTTCAGACAGCCGGTATTGGGGTATACTATAAAAAGTTAAGCCCCAAAGCATTATTTACAATTTTTATATTAATATAGTAATGTCGCGTCTAGATTAAGGTTTTCCAATTAGTCAAAACGTTAGGGAATTTCAATCACCCAAAATTGCTTCATTTTTTCTTGAATAAAACTAATTTATAAGAAAAATTATATGGTCGTAATAACAATTCAATGTAGATAACTTTTCATTCGGATGCAAAAACTTTTATTAGATATTTGAATGACATTGTTTCGTTTATTATAGTATAAACCTTAACATATCTAATCTAATTCTCTGTCGCCATCTTTTATAATATTTATTTATTTACAACTGAAAGAAAAGAAAATTATGAAACCATAATCGACTAATATAGCAAGTTTTCGTTTGTATTTCATTTTTGTGTTTGATTTTTCTAAATAATTTGTTAGATAAAGTGTTTATTTAATATACAAAATAAATATGCTGTACACGTTACTGTGTGTTCATGCTGGTGGAGATTACATGTAAATATTTCCTGTAAAGGTCATTTTAAATAACCCCACCTGGTATCTAAAGAAAATTACATTTACTGCGCATGACGCTACGTGTACACATATACACACACACACAAAACAATGTTTACTCATTTCCCTACACTGAAAAATCTATACTCAATAAAAGTATGCACTTTGGAACATTTTATTTAATCACAGTAATGAAGGTATCAAAGTGTATTACCTATAAAACCTTTTATTCATTACAGTGAGAATTTTACAATATTAAAATCTAGTAATAGCTCTAAGAACTTATAGACATGCAATGTTTGCTGCATCTGTGATTTTTAAATTTTCTCACAGTTAAGTGGTGGGGATAAGTAACTACACGTGGAGGCAAAAAGCCCGCACACTCGGCACCTTTTCCTAACCGCGCGGATTGGTTAAAAAGTTGACTTACGGACACTTTTAAAAATGTCACCGTAAGAAATTCACATTTAATCGGCGTAATATAAAATGCATTGTGTTAAAAAAATTAAATAATAATCTATATTAAAATTTATTGCGCGTTATAAAATATATAGTATTACTATAAAAATCTAACGGTTATAATTATAAATGCTCGAATCTAAGAGAGCAGTTACGCCGAACAGCGCTTCTACTACCCACACAGCGCGTGCGCGATTTATTTACAATTGACTGCCAAAAGGTCTTTCTAGTGCGGGTAAATTACTGCCACACGCCCGTGACCCGATGCAGAACTTATAAAGGGTTATTATATTAGTTTTAAAAGATATTATTTTCGTTCCACGTTACCGTGGAAATAAAACGGTTTCACCGTAATTAAAAAAATAACTCTTTTGAAATAAAAAATTTGTATGATTATTTTGTAAGTGCTTTGATTAGGTTTAGATTTTTCAGTGTACCCTTAAGAGAGAAGGTGTGGGTGAATAATTTGAGAAAAAATGAATTTCTGTTTATTTTACATCTTTTTATTGAAAGCTGTTTATAATACAAATAATTACTATGACAAATAGTGTAACTTGGATTTACATAATTGACGACACAGACCTGCTCCGCGCGAGCTGCCCCGTGGAAATACAATTATATTACGCTTTTTTCTTACATTTACGTATTACATTTTTATAAAATTTACCTACTAACGCGTCGTTACTTCGAGTTCTTGGTGTAAAAAGTCGACAGTACTCAAATAAAGTACAACCACTCTAATTATGCCCTTCCCCCTCCACTTAAGCGCCGAAATCTGTTATTATTTGTCTACTCGAGTCAATTTCCAGGATATTATCATACTCTGCGTAAACTATACAGGTTATCGTACTCTCAAAGGCTTGCTCAAAGCCCACTTCGATACGTAAACTTCCGGAGTGTACGAGGTTCCAATGACTCGCGCAGTGAGCCGATAAATCAGGCGTTAGATCGAATGCCGTGAGAAAGTTTCCTCGGCAATAATTGAAACGACTAATGCTGTTTCCTTCGTTGAGGAAATGTATACCTGTGCCTAAAAAAGAGTTTGAAAAGCATCAAAGTGTAAATGCGATTCACCTGTAAAGCGGGGCTGGAGAGGCCTGCTAAGCAGTTGCACGCCGTCGACGTAAAGTGATAAATAATTGATTCCAAAGTTTTGAAAATTAAACGGATTATATTTATGATTTCCGTTGAAAGCTCTATTATCGACAAATCCAATAATAACTCTTCGGCAACTGGCCGAGAATTGCGTTATCGATTGAATCACCGAGGATTCCAGCGGGCATGGTGAACCTTTTTACCTCGACGCGCGTGATTGGATCTTTTGCCGTGGTCTTGGACAAAGCGTTGGCATGCCCGAGTAAAACTCCAGGATTTATTTTTGAGCGTCGAACAACGAGAGTTGCTTCTTTTATTTTTACTTTAAATTTACTATCATTGGAAAAGTCTAGCAAGAAAAAAGCTTGTTTACTTCTCACTAAACGCACTCTCATTTCAACGCCATTGAGCAGCATTTTGTCTTGATTAAAGACATCGCAATATAAGTGTCTTATTATATCAAAAATCCTTCCTCTAAGCATGAAATACTGTCGATTATAAGTATCAAAGTTTCTCGCGAGAGCGGCGCGACGTCGAAACGATCCTTGTACCACAAATTCGTCGTCAAGTGAGACTCTTTCGCCATGGGGGAATAATTGATCAAAGTCTCGAGATATGCCCTGTAAGGATAAGCATTATTGGGAAGATCAACTTAATTAAACATTGAATGAAGAAAGTTGTTACAGGTGCAACTTTGACATTTTCTACCGTCGTATCTGCGGATAAAATCTGCGCTTCAACATATAACATGGTGCGCGCAAGATCAAAATAATGCTCACTGGTACTGGGCACAACGTACTCGATTGGCACGTCGCCTTCATCGCTGGGTGACGAGATCGGCTTATAGTATAAAAAACTGCTGCTTTCTATCGATGTTTGCGTGGCCGGCAGTGTAAATAAATCCAGTTCGCTCGACATGCACTCGCTCGAGTGCGTATGTAAGAACGCCATTATTGGAAGGATTATAATATTTTATTTTGGTCGGAAAATATCGGTTATATCTCTAAGAGCCTTTTTCCTCTTTCTATCCTCTTTCTAGTATTTGACCCTCTCTTTCTCTTCACAGCGCCTCGCTTCTTACTGACCTTGCTTGTACGTCGTCGGTTGCGGGCGGTCGATGAGATACGACCGGCAACACGTGTTTTCTTAGACTGGCGCCTAGGGTATTGTGCTCGATGCTTATAACCCGCGCCTTGCATGACGTCTCTAAGTTTAGCGGCAGCTTTATTTTTTAAATTTTTACCAGACTCTTTGGCGTGTGTCTTTATAGATTCGTGGAAATTTACTCCGTTATTTGCTACATCGTCTAAAACATTCAGACCGGCGTGCACGGCTTCCTTTCCAACTACATTAGCACCAGATGTGTCATACGGGAGAATTTTGCGAAATAAACCGCCGAGCCATGCGCCGACGCCTCTTCCGCGATGATAAGTTGCTCCTGCAAAAACATTTCTCATCCCACCTCCCCCGATCTGTTGATCATAGTAACGTACGTAGTGACTCATATTTTCTGTTTTTCTTCAGTGATTACGTTTGAAATGGAGCGTAAGAGTCAGAGTTCCGTACTCAAATGGTATTGGACGTCCGTACTGATATCTTATAACGATAACGACGGAGCGAAAACTATGTTGTAGCAGTGGTATATAATGTATAGGTGCAAAGTGCCGTGCGACGTTTGCGCTAAATTTATACTTCGATGCATCGAGAGATACGATGCGCAAAAGAGCGGCCTGAGAGTCTCCTACTGTGTAGGGCTCGCGCAGGTCAGTGTAAACAAACAGTTCGGGGACAATAATCATTTTACGAGTATGCTCCATATCTCGGCTCCGTTACTCGCTCTTATTACCGAAAAGATTTGAGCCGAATGTACCGATTAGTCGCGCTAGCAAGAGCGGAATAAAACCTCCACTATTTTGAATTAATACACGTTTTCGATTTTGCCATTTGACACGACGGTTTCTGCTACAATCGCGAACCAAGTTTCGTAGCACGTACTTGTGTTTTTGCAATTTCTTTTTTTGAGGTGCTTTCACCTGTACGTTGCCTTGCAAAACGTTAAGCGCGCACTCGCATATGCACCTTACTCCTGCTTTGTCTGCACCCCGTAGCACTGCTTTGCGCAGGGATCTGTCGCAATGGCTGAGAGCAAGAAGATGGGCGGCATCTTTTTTTGTAAAATGCTTTCCAGGTAGCTGCGCTTAGTCTCGTCTCGAAACTTCTTGTAAAAATTTTGAATTTTCCGGATAAACTAGACGAGCAAGGTGCTGTATTTGAACTTAATCGCGCGGATTTTTAAAGATTACCAGATACTTAGTGTTCAGACTGATATCTCGCTGTGCTTTTCCTTTGTGAAAAATATTTTTCGTGATAAATATTAGGCTAATATTCTTATGATGGTTGCCTTTTGTAAACAAATCTAAAATTATATCGCTCGAAGACTCGCGCATCAAATCATCGAGGATTAAGAACTTCCATTTTTTATTGTCGCCAGAGTAGTCGCTCAGATGAGGCAAACCCTGTCGAAATTCAATTTTTAAGCCTTTGGCTAGCTCTGTTCTGTAGCTCGGCTGCCACTCTGCGTAATAAAACAATAAACGGTCAAACTTGCGACGGGCTGCTCGCAGCGTAGAAACGACCGCCCAAACGCTACTCACAATTTCGTACGACTTATGTTTATACGGCAGAAATTCCAAGGCCGCTGCGACTTTGTCGCACGCTGGCTTGGTATTTCGGAAGCCGTTGGCGAGTATTATTTCTAAAATATTATTTGTACTGTCCGTCCTTAGGAAGGGTCGGCCTTCCTCGGACGGACAAATACTGACAACACAAATAATATTGGGCCTTAGCCGCACTAGCGAGCATCTTTCTAGGTGTGTGAGTGTACCTAGAGTAGGGCCACTTTTTAGCAATTCGCTCGGCCGTTTGTTGCGCGGCTAGATACCTACGCTCCGCTGAACTAGGCAGAGCGTCTTCGTATTCAAGTCCGCGAACACGCCGAGAGTGAGAGAGCTTTATCTCACTCTACGTGTAGTGTTCTACGAGAGTGCGAGTGAGTTAGAGAGTGACAACTCAGGAGTGCTAGTTGGCGCAGCATAAGGAGAGAAGAGCAAAAGATCCAGGGAGATCCCGGGAGAGAGAAAGAGAGAGAAGATTGGATCATCGGATTCACCTCCAGCATCGTACGGCAACGGACCGGCTGCAGCAGCGGACCGTACGGGTGAGCCAAGGTAAGGAGGCCTCGAGCTCCCCGTCAACTCCGTCTTCGACGTGGCGGTGTTTCTCCGGTCGAGCTCCCGGGGAACTCTCTACAACTAGCGTGTAGTGTGTGCGTTATCTGTGAGAGGAGCCTGTAGTGTGTTGTGTGAGGTCGTGGACATCGTTGTGGCTCCTCGAGTGAGGGTCTTTCGACATTGTAACCGCGACCGAGCGTGTAGTGTCAGAGTGTGTGAGCGAGAGTATCGCGGTGCGCGAGGAAAGCGCAAGTGACCCGCGGGAGCTGGTCCTGCGGGCGATCGCCCCGCGAGATGGAAGTCCTCATTCGCGTAAAGAGTTAATTAATTACGTGAGTGCGTTTCACACCACGGATGCTGGGCCTCGTTGGCAACCGCCCCATATGGTTCCGTGTTTGAATAAAGACTATATTTTTGCTAAGAAATCGTAAGTGTCTTTCTTCATTTTCCCTCGACCTTCCGCCGATCCCATCGAGAGAGAGACGCCCGATCTCTCTCTCTCTCTCTCTCTCTCTCTCTCTCTCTCTCTCTCTCTCTCTCTCTCTCTCTCTCTCTCTCTCTCGGGGCGGCGCTGAACTATCTTGCAAAAATAGAAAATATTTATGCGTGGTAATCGGGTTGAATTACCACGTCACAAACTGTGAGTCACACATCTCCGACAGCTGGAAGAGAAATTTTTTAACAAACTGCGTTTTCCCGCATCCTGTCGGGTCGCACATGCAGCAGGTAAATCCGTATTCGACAATGACGGAATCACGGCATTTAGTTAGCATAAATGAACATCGCGCCCCCCTCCTCCGCTCCGGCGACGCGGACCGGAGAGTGCGCGTTACGAGCTTGTAGCATGCTCGGACGCGGATATTATTTACTTACTATGCATAACCTATATTTTTTTCTGCATGCAAAGAAACTAGAAAAGGAGGAATTAATTGGGATAAAAAATATTTTACAAATGTTTAAAAATAAAAAGTTTAGAATTAAAAACTAGAAAAGGAGGAATTAATTGGGATAAAAAATATTTTACAAATGTTTAAAAATAAAAAGTTTATTTATTAATACATATTTTTTATTAATAAAATGGTCAAAATATATACATTACTTTTGTACAAAAAACTTCGCAAATGTACACGCTATATTTATATATATATATATATATATATAAATCTATTATTTAGTACCTTTGAGACTTTTTTTCACAATGGTTACGGAACTTTG
>JAWWEM010050496.1:0-11343 GCA_035582935.1 Ormyrus thymus
ACATACACTTTGTCACAAAATATAGTAATTTTTAATTAATATATACTAAATTTTAAAATAACATTTTTCTCAGTGTAATTTCTTCACCGCATTTGAAGCTGAATATCCAAATAGGGGCAAATTTGCATGAGCTAAAAGCCACATGAACGAAAGATATCCCTTTCCATGCAAATAAAGGCATTCGCAATATCGCAGAGATTCTAGGCGCATCGGATTTCGGGTGTATTTTCCTTTCACATTAAAGTGTCCGAACGCGAGATACGGCAGCTGCTCCAAAGGCATAGGAAATCAAGTCTGAAAGGGCGACTAAGTACCGGTAGCAGGCAGCGGCGCAGCGCTGTAACGGCCCTGCCAGCTGAGGCTGAGCTAAATCGCGGCTCGCCCCGAGGGAAAGTGGGTCCGGTCCTCCGAGACGATATAAAACACTGACTGCAGGAGAGATGATGCGATGCGTCAATAAGACGGGATTCGATCCTGGCATTGGCTTCTAATGGCAACTTCGGACAAAGAGCAGCTTGTTGGAAAGCCCTTCCAGGCAAAAGCTGTTTCAAGTTGAAGCTTCATTATGTCGAATAAACTGTAAATACGTGATGCGAAGATTATATTGCAGACGAATAATTATTCCAACCTACATGAGAGAATAATATTTGTTGGAGATTTATATTTATAAACTGAAATAAAGCCAATTTTATTTTCCACGAGTAATTCTATAATAAAACAAAATCTGCAAAAAGAGAAATTCCTTGTTCTTTCAAATACGAACAATCATCGAGTTCGTTTCCATATAAATAAATCTTGATTTTTCTCCCTTATTTAAAAAAAAATTTTCAATTAAAAATATAAGCCGTTCAATCGACAATTTCCTTTTTTAAAATGCATTCCGCCGCAGTTTAGGTGCGCGGGATCGTATCCTTGAACGACAGCTATCAACCGACGCGATAGAAACCAACACGCGTGACGTCGACGGAAAAAAGGAGAGAGAATTCATATATTCGTTTACATTCATGTCCATTCACTTTGGCGGAAAATTTGATTTCCTTCCGCGGTGAAGCGCGTCGCCGCGGCCCTGTCAATCATAAACGCGGCGCGCGACCTGCAAAATCGAAAGAAAATTCCGCCCCCCCTTCCCCCCAGATGCGCTACGTGCGTTTTTAAATATATTCCCTCCCCCCTCCCCTTTTTTCAATTGAGAGCGAGGAGAGCTGGAATAGAGACACCGGAAGGAATAAATGCAAACGAATTTACTTACGCGTCGTCGATCATTGACGAATCGATCCGTCGGCGGTCGACCTGCTTCTGCTCCGGAAAGAGAAGATTCGTGAACGAAAATAGGGGAGAAAGAGAAAAGTGTTGGTTCAGTGCACTTGGCTTTTGATCATCGATTGATTCATGCAACGGTTGCTTTCGCGGAACCATCTCTTGTGATTCTCTATCGAGGATCTCCATTTGGGAACAACTTTTGCCCAGCGGGAAAGGGGGCTTATATTTTATCCTCTTTTCGAGTCCTTCGTAGAAAGAGTATATCTTATTACAAGAATTTTTATCAAGCTGCGAATAGTTTGACGAATCGGTCGTGGGGATCTGTGGCTGGAAAATTCATAAATTTCACCTTTTTCGAATAATTTGATAAAAGAAATCTTCAAGTTTTCTACGTAAAATGTAGATCAAGCGTTTGTAACCATTAAAAAATGCTCAAGTTTTTACGAACAAAGTAAGAAAGTTTTGAAACTTGTTTGACACCAAGTAGTGTTTACGGCTGACCCTATTGATCAATGCAGACATAGAGCAGCTCGTTATCGACTGTCAATCATTTAAAGTTTCTCCACAAACTGTATTTTTTGTTTTCTCCTAAGAAGCGAATAGGGGGCGGTTACGGAATCGCAAGTCAAAGTTTTCAGCGTTCGAACGAACGTTCACGTTGGCTAGAATTTGGAAAGTAAAGCATTTTGCATGTATGTTCTTTTATTTTACTTAAGATTTTTTAACCAAATTATTTTAAGAGCTCAGCTTATTATTTAATTAAATATTCTTTATTATTTACGTAAATAATAATTTTTATTCTGAAAAACCCAGATGTATACCCAGAAAAACTGGTATCGGAGTATCAAATGATAAAAAAAATTTGCAGGGTACAAAAGTTTAATTAAGAAAAGTTTTTGAGCAGAATGAAAGATCAGCTTCCTTTCTGTAGAATAAAATAATATAAATTCACGAGTAAGAATTTTATTTTTGAACCTACATTTTGTAATATACGAATATACCCGAATATACCGTTGCCAACTACTTTGGCACGCTTCTTTTTCTAAATTATAGATTTGTACAGCTATATACACGTTAGAATCAATTCAATAAGCAAAAAGATTATGTTTCTTCTAAAATAAATAAGAAACTTTATTATTGTAAAAATAATTTGCAATTTTTATTCAACATAAAAAAGCCCTTTGAATCTAAGAAAAGTATGTCAAATAAAAGAATCGTTGAAAAAGTTTTTATAGCTGCGTGTATTTATTAAAAAGAAATTACTGTTGCTACAACTATTTAGGTCGCGCATAGAACGAGAATACAAGAAAACAAAACGAAATTTTATTCTGTAAAAGAACTTAATTTTCGATGCTACCTCGAAGACATCTTGAAAAGCAATGTCGGTCCTTCTTTCCTTGTCAAAAAATCACTCGAAAGCAAAAAAAAAAGAAAACCTGTTTCTCTCCATGGTAACGAACGTCTCCAATGGCATTTCGCCGTCTGTCAGAG
Source organism: Ormyrus thymus (assembly GCA_035582935.1). Lineage (NCBI taxonomy): Eukaryota > Metazoa > Arthropoda > Insecta > Hymenoptera > Ormyridae > Ormyrus > Ormyrus thymus. The sequence continues at coordinate 2,752 of JAWWEM010050496.1, forward strand.
CTCCTTCTCACCCCGCGCATTTATCTTTTACTAACATTCTTATGTCATTGATGAATAAAAATCGCAGTCCCGAACGATCCTTGCGATTGCACTCTACGCTTGCCTACACATTGACATTTTCAATGTGTTGAGACTTTGTGAAAAATTCTTTTAATAGATTAGCTTTATATTTTAAGAACAATATGTACATATATTTAACAATTACATTTCATCCCAATACCTATTTTTTACCCGAAAACCCGTTAAGTTAATTATAAAAGTCGACAAGAGTGTATCGGATATTCATTGAATCTGAAAATCCCTTTTGTAGTTTATATTTCAAAAACGATTGTTAAAAAATAAGTTCGAGAATCCGATTTTCTTTGATTCAAACAAACTGAATCAAAGAACATTTTTAATAAAATAAAACAAAAAGAAAATAATTTTAAATGTCTTGCAATCATATAAAAATTATTATTGTTTTTAAATTGGTTTCAGCGAAAAATATTTTCGTTGGTTAAAAAATATACAGATATAAAGATTTTAAATAATGAAATATGATGAAAGCAAAATTCTAGAGCAACGAATGCATAAATTCTAAATGAATTTAAATGCAGCATGTTTATACAAGTTTTCTTTTCGAATTTAATTGTATTTATTATACTTCTAGCTGTGAAAAAATTCATTCAGTTTAAACGTATGCTGTTTGAACAAACGGAAATTTGCTTCAAGATGAGTGAATTGTAATATTTGAACATTTAACGTTTTAGAAAATGCACAGAACTTTTAATAATAAAAAACGACTTTTACATCGTATTTTAGAATGTTCTTTAAATTTCTTGGAACTAAGCGAAAAAATATTTTAAACATATAATTTAACTTGCTAGAGATTCGCATACGGGAATTAGAATACGGTTGTACCAAAACTACTACTTAAGCAGCAGAATCCTCTTATAGAAACTAACATATTTCACAAGCTTGCGTTGGTTCTGAGATAGCCTGAACTTCATAAATACCTTATAGTGCATAAAAACTTTATAATAAAAGTAATAGCAAATATGAATAATGCTATAATATTTATAAATAAGGTGATCATACTCACAGTTACGTGCCTAAAACTCATTCAATTTTTGATACACCTACAAAGTAATAGTAAGACTTAAGTTTTTACAAACTTATATTTATATATAAGCGCGTCTAAACATATACAGTTGTAACGTACTTTACGCTAAATTTAACATCGTAAAGAAAAAGAGTGAACGCGAAACCCGCATGCACGTATTGCCTTTGAGAATCACTGGCTAATTTCCGCAAACTCAAATAAAATAAGTCCATATATAAAAGAGGATCGATAGTATATTTATTGCATTAGTCTAGTCTCCTTTCGCGAGAAAGAAATTTGCGAAAAGGCATGTAGGAGGATTTAAAAAAAGCAGTCGTTACCTGCTCTCTCGCGAAAAAAAGCTCTCGACGCTAATTTCTGGAAACGTGCTTTGTTGTTGCAGCGGGCGCCAGCAGTGGCGCGAGCGAAGAAAAGCCGGCCGGAAGCAGCAGCCGCCCCGCGCGATTGGATCACGGGGGAAGAAGCTCCCCGGAGGGCTTACCGAGCGATGACCTTGGATTCGCCGGCTCCGGAGCCGTCCTCGAGCCGCAGAGGCCCGCGAAGAGTGGCCCAAATCGAATTCCATTCCAATTGGACTTTACGACGTTTCCCAGCCGCTTCGCGCGTTCGCCCGAGGTGAGTATTTCTCTCTCTCTCTCCCGACGCCTCCTCGCACTTTCTTCTCTGTATCTGCCCCTTTTTCCTCGTAAATCTTTTACGATGCAGCCGTAATGACGATGTTTTTTTTCTGTTCGCACCGTCGACGGACGGACAATGGAATTATCGATTTCTCTGATATTTCGAGAATTTTTCTGGGTTCGGTCAAGAAATTTGTATATTGTGTGCATTGAAATTGCGCACAAAGCTTCGAGAGGATTTTATTTGTATATTGTGTCTGCTTATACCATTGTACCCTCATAGAAATCAAACCAAATTGGGAATAACTAAGGTAGAAAATGATACAATTCTCTGTAAGAATTACGAACAAAAAATTGACCAGATATCTTTTCAGCTAGTATAATTGATAAAAAGTTGTAAGTCATGCGTCTACTGGAGATCTAAGATCTCCAAGAAGCAAAGCGACTCCTTGGGCGATAGATTTAAAGGGAAATGTCTGATAAGAGTCCGCATTGGAAAAGGTGTAAGGCTACTCTCATCTATGAATAGATTAGAAAAACTCAAAAATGAGGCTTCTGAAGCTTTCAGGGTGGCAGAGGTGAAATACTATTCGAATCAGTTTGAAAAGGCTGATACTCAACGTAAGATGATACACAATAAAGATCGGAACAAATCTTTAGCGATTGATCCGAACAACTTGAACTTTCGCAAATATTGATCAATTATTAGTTTCAATCATAAAGACAGCTGAGAAATATTTTTTTCATTCGAAAGAAAATGCACCATTAAATAACTGTCGTCTTTTTAAAGACTTCGAACCAAAATTAAAATAATTTACTTGATTTAAAAGTTTTGCCGAAACGATGTGGCAATTAATTAAATTAAATTAAATATTGTCGTATTATTATCATTATTTCCACATATAACTGTTTGAGGAACCGGCTATCAATTTCAAATTGACATTAATTAGGACGTCAGAAAGGCAAAATAAACACTTCACGCTGCACTTTATGAGAATCAATAAATAGCTGTATTTGCAATATGTACACTTGAGAATTACATGATAATTTTGATTATAAATTAATTACTATCAAAATGTTATAAAACGTGCATTTTGAATTTAATATTCACTGTGAATTGTTGATTTTATTAATTAGCCTGAAATACTTGTTGCTCTTTTGAAATCCACGAGAAGAATAAATAATACAAAAATTAAAAAATACGCATTATTAAGACTTGCTTTAATTTACTGGAGATTTAAAAAATTTACGCATACACAAGGGAACAAATAAAATTTTTCTCAGAATTGATGAATTTTCGCGCCCAGTTTTCTTAAAAAAAATTCTTTTAAACATTTTTGATCCAAAAATTGTGTTCATTGCTACAAAGCTTTCTTCTTGTGGAATAGAAACAAAATGCAGTGTTGTAATAAATGAAGACTAACTACGATTCTGTTATGCCTTTATGAAAGAATATCCAGTAGTGCCTAACATATATAAAAATATTCATTATTGTGTCATGGATGATGACGATGCAAGGAGATACGAGGACTGCTCGCATGCACGAAAGCTGCGTCGTGGACGTTAACTCGGTGTTAGAGCCCGAGCCTCGCGATCGTGCGGTCCCCGGTTCGAATACCGTCGTCTACTTTTTTCCTTCCTTGCTTGGTCTTCATTTAAATCGCAGCCCGTAACAATTGAAATATTTATTGAATTATATCGGCTAATGAGAAAATTGCGTAAACATAAGAAATACAAGGAACTTAAATTTTATCATATGAATTTCATCTATGTCGAAAAATACTTTGGAATTATTTGCAAAATAATTGACGTGTGCTCAATTTTTTTTAATGTTATTTACAAATATTAAAATATTAAAGATAATTTCTATATACTTTGTAGATACGTTGACTTCATCTAACGTTTTTAAGTAAAAAGTCATTCAGAAGTGAGCGACCTAAGATTGGCTGAATCCTTAATTTCCTCTCAACTCAAATTCCTAGTTTTGCATACCGTTCACGACTTCTAAACTCTCGTCAGCGAAAGTATTGGTCTCCTGTCGATGCACACGTAGTTCAGGATGCATGAGAAAATGTACCTTCCCGGTCTATAAAAGCGAAATTATCATTCGTTCCTTACTTTATTCACGCGGCTTGGTAAACCACCTGAAAGTTAAGCCGAGAACTTCTCCCTCATTTGGCATATTCAACAGACTTAGTCTGCCTCAATTAGCATCTATTTCAACCGATGAAGCACATTTTAGTAAACGCTTTAAAATATATAATAGCAGATGTCGCTTGGGGAAATCGATCATTTCGCTGCTTTCGAGGGATCAAATTTTATTTGTTATTTGCAATTATTAGTCTAGTCGCTTGACAGCTTTAATATTGAATTTCGATTGCATTTCTATAATGATTCAAGATATAAATTTATTTAATCTAAACTTATATTGCAGTTCTTTTTCACAAAAATACGTTCTGTTCCACAGAACAAAAGCAATGAACGTGCTGCGAAAATGCATTCATAAATTTTTCAAAAAATTTGTCATCCCAATACAAGCTTTGTGATCCTGAGCTACGCTGAGCAGTAATAACAATGAATTCAGCACTCTTTAATTAAAGTGGTGCAAAAGTTATCGTGTTACATCGACGAATTACAACTAAAGTTTTGACTTACTTTTGAAAAGAGGATAAACTTGGTTTAAAATCTTAGAAATGTCAAAAGCGTATAGTTCTACCCAACTTATAAGGATCTTAAGATAACTTGGAGTTCATTAGCACTAACTATAATCAGTAACTGATAGAAACTAAGTTTTAATTACTTTTTCCCAACTCGAGCATGAAATGGCCCTCGTATCACGCTAGAAAGTAGCGTCGAAAATCGAGCATTCCAAACGTTTGTCAAAATCGTTTGTCCGAACGGGGAAAAATGACTTTTTTCCCCGCTAACATTTTTTACACACACACACACACACACATATATATATATATAATTTTTTAATACGTAACTTAAATTTGATATATTATAAATACGATTTAAAATGCCCGATTACCTACGCAACTTTCTACCATCAAATGAGGACCTTTCATGCCCTCGTTGACAAAAACACGGTGTGTAACACGGCGCCCTCGACTCCGACTCGTGTTGAATACCTCACCCTCGCTAGAAATAGCTCATTTTCTCCCCTTGTTGCACAATATACTATTCTACTACTCTTTTTAACATAATAGTTTCTCAGGAAAGAAAATTGATGGCGGTGTTCGATAATAAACTCATCAAAAGAATTTATTAAAAATTATTTATTTATTATTTTCAAAAACATCTTTACTGTTACAGGCATCGAACGCGCCGAAAATTGACGTATCCACAGCATCTTCAAGTGTTGTAAACGTTACACGTCGGTACAAAAGGGATGATGTGGAACTTTGCTCGAAATTTTCAGAAGATTCTCCCAAAAGAGAGTTTTTCAGTCCTGGCTATCCTGAAACATATCCCAAGAATATCAGCTGTTTTAAAGTTTTAGAAGGTCAGAACTTTTACTTATTAAAAAATTTATTATAATATAAAAAATTATCTTTTTCTGATATATTTACGAGTCTAAGTTTGTAGTTTAAAAGAGCAGTTTAAAATTTTTCTCATAGTATTTTGAAAGTTCAATTAAAAGTCTGTTATTTTAAGAATGATTTAGTAATTTCGGCTGTATATCTTCGAGTTTATAATACGATTACAGTTCAAACTCATCAAAGTCTAATGAACGATTGCCTTACAGAAACATGGAACTTAGTTTCACACTTTCCTGGAGAATTTCATTATTCAGTAATTTTAATCCTGAACCGAAGCTGAACCAAAATAATTTTTTTATTATCAATGAAATAACAATCGTAACTTACAAATTTATTACACTATTTCACCCTTCGTGGGAAAGTCGCGTACATTAGCTGCGGCTTACAATGACATGATTTATTAGTCATAAATTTCGTAGGTATATAGAGATTCAAATTCATTTAGGAGCATGTGCAAGCTTAGAAAGTCCAAATTACCTGCCATTCTGATTTATGTAATTTTATTGACTAATAATAAGGTAAAGCGGGGGAAGATGCCAAAGGAAAAAAGTGAAATAAAATTCCATTAATTAATAATTAATAAGAATTGAAATTTATGACGTGCAAGTGGTATCTTTCCCGCACTGGCGGGGAAGATGCCACATATACTTACAAATATACGTACTTACGTACATACATACTTACATACTTACATACTTACATACTTACATACTTACTATTAATTATGGTGGTTTATTATCGTTTATTAAATGAACTAATTTACGTCTTTGTTGTCTTAGCGATATTACAAACCAAGCTTGAAAAGAAACTGATAATGATGCTAAAATCCTGAAATATTTAGACGACTGAATAAGAAAAATCATAATAAACATACTTACCAAGCACTTCTTGCGATTTATTTCCCCAATCTTGCATCTTCCACCGCTTTACACCTTAATAATATTTACAGTTCTTCGAACTTTGAGAGTTTTGGAAATCTGATAGAGCTAAGGCAGAAAAGTATTAAGTTTTTATATTTTTACGCTTATTTAAACATAAAAAGTCGGATTTGAAGCTACAAATTAATCGGTTGTATAAAATTCAATAAAATTTGACGGGTTTTCGAGTATTAAAGGTCGGGAGGAGTACAATTTCGCAGATTTTAAAATCCTCTATTTTCTCCTTTATTTATCCTTTATTTTATTTATCGAAAAGTTTTTCTTTTTTTTTTCTCCAATAACCGACCGAGCGTTAGCGAGGGAGGAATATCGTTATTATAAAATGTTTTGCTATTTCAAAAAAGTATAATATATTTTAATAATAATTTGGTTGTTTTCTTGCAAAGTTATAGAAGTTGCTAGAAATAAATAATAAATATTTTAGCTTTTTTTCTATTATTAATAAATTTCATGTATCTAGTTGATTCTAAATTTTACTCTATTAATTACCATTTTTCTATTAGAAATAAAGTAGTAGTGCAGTAAAGATGCTGTTTTAAAATAATTGCAATAAAAAGGGGTAGCTTACCATTAGTCTTTACTCAACTAATGTTTACTCTCTCAACAATAAGATGTTATTGTAAGTCTGTTAGCCGTCTAAGGTCAGAACGAGAGTTTTCTTCATAATGAAACAATGGTCGTCTGAAGTGGCCATCTGTCGCTAATGACGTCGCAGCGAATGAAAGTTCCAACAGGTTTGAGAAACAAGAACTAGTTAGACATGCCAAGTTAGTAGGTCCCTTTTAGAGAGTCAGAAGTTCTGTAACCGGAAGTGTCTATACACATACTGGTCTGCTTGTCGATGATAGTACCCTTAACTTGAGATATCTGTTGATTCTCTTTGTCGGTGGTTTGATTTTATAAAGGCTGACTCAAACTCTTTATTTTGGCTTTTCTTTTATTTATGAAATTAGGTTGACATAATTTATCAAAATCAATAGCTGCGAGGCAGCCAAGCAAAGCTGACGTAAACAGATCGACTTGAGCAGAAAAACACATTAGGGTGATCAAGAAAAATGACAAAACCATGCAAGACAAGCAGAGCAAAAAAGCCCGCTCGCTTATTACGAAATAAATTCCCTTGGAATATATTTTAATAAGAAAGCGTCCTTGTTAAAGCCCAGTGGATAAATTAAAATGCTTAAGCAATGTCGCCCCGGGAAAAAGAGCATCGCGCAAGAAAGCAGCGGCAGTTAAAGACAAAATCAAAGCGGAGATTAAGAAGAGAAACGCGGGCAATAAAGCTCGCGCTCTTAGGCGAGAAGAAAACAAAGTGGAGGGATGCGCGAGGGGTAAAGGAAGGGCTTGGGAATTAAGCGATAAGAATGGCCGGTCGCTTAAAGGTGCACTCGAGCTTTTGCTCGCCGCCTCCGTTCGGCAAGAAAGTCCCGGCGAAAAATTGGCAGCTGTCCCATTGACGCGCCGTAAATCATCCAGCGATTGCTTCTCTTTCTCTCTATCTCTCTCTCTTTTTTTTTTCTTCTTTCAGCCCTGGCTCGCGTAACCGATCACGTGCACGTGTTATTCACGCGTTAGCCCAGCCTGCTATTTATTTTTCCTTCTTTCTCGCTTTTTCTTTCGGGCGAGTAGCAGAAGAAACCTGTACTCGATCCGCCAAGCTTTGTTTGCTTACGTTTTTTTAGGGGAAACGTTTGTTTTTTGGAAGAGTCGTCTTTAGTTGCGAGTTGAGTTTTTTGTTGAACGACGGAGATGGCTGATTAAACGTTTTAAACTGTGTATTTAATAAGTTTTATCTGAAGAGCAAAATAAGAGTTGAGAAAAAAGGATTCGATATTCCAGCAAGGAAGCAGTTTAATAAATATTCATTAAAATTCATCTAAATTCTTTAGGAGGAACTCATTATTATTCAACTTTCGGTAGTGATAATAAATTTTAATTAGAAGTGTTTGCATTTAAAATGAGGCTATTAAATTTTTAACTTTATTTAATTTCAAACCTATAATGTATTGAGGAAAGACGTTGTTTCCTTTGATACTTACTATAATTAAAAGACGTTATTAGTAAAGGTAATAACTTTCTTTTGAAAAATGTTAAAATTTATAATTATTGTATAAAGAATTTAGAAAAATAATGTAGACAATATCTATACTGACGTATAATGTTTGAAAATAAAACTTTAACGTTGATAATTAAAAGGCACAGAAGTGAGCTCTGTGTTGATATTTAATAATAAAACAATTTTCTAAGCTTCATCAGAACCCAAGCATGTTAATACATCTAGATCGCAAAAAGGAAGGATCTTCACTTTCTACATTTCTTAATACAAATTGAAATAATTAAATCGCGCAGCACAAAAGCAAAGGCTTTGTCCGTTGACGGTGCTTCATTATTTT
>JAWWEM010050497.1:0-11343 GCA_035582935.1 Ormyrus thymus
TCAAATAGTCATAAAATGGTTAAAACATGTGGAAAAAAGCGTTTCATAAATGGGAGAAAAATGGGCGATTTCCACCAAGGTACTGTTTGGCTCAATAACTCTCAAAACGATTTCATAATGAACGAAATTATGCTATTAGCTCTCAACAAATTGCAGTTATTTCATGCAATTTGTATAATGCACTCCTTACTTATTAAACGAATGGAAGGGCCACTCATCAGAGCAATTTTTCGAGTATTTTTGAAACTGATGCTCCACCAGCATTAACGGAATGCATGTTTATTATTCGCGAGTTTCTCCGTTTTGAATGCGTTGCACCAAAAGCGAATACATTTACCGTGTAAAGTAAATGAATTAATCAACCGGTTTGCTCGAAAAATACCGGGGAAATTAATGGACGCAAAGGAACGAATCGACGATAAAAGCGGCCGTCATTTAATATAACAATGTCGAATTAAAGTAAAAAAACGTTTATTGTCACGCGTACGTGTAAGCTTGCTTTCCTGCGATTCATTGATTTCGAAAATCGTCGAATATTGCGAGTAATAAACTTTTCGAACCGTTCAATTAAAAAGGAAAATTGCCATTCATTACTCCGCTGGTGAAAATACCCCCCGGGTAATATTAGAAGGGTGCAAACTATGCGGGGGCGCGTGGAGCTTGAAAACATGAATTTTGAAAATAATTCTACTCCTGCCTCTCCGGGGAAATTCGGAAACACGGCTTTAACGTGGACTAAATAATACGAGTGGCGTATATTCGTCTAAATTTATCAATTCTGTCAATTTCATTTTTCAGTTTAATACAGTTTACTATTTTTATTTTTGATGGACAAGATTGCATTCAAACGCTAAAAGATAATTTTATAAAAAAAAATGATTACTTCATTAAGAATTGATTCAAATCAGTGGCGAAGATTACCTCAAACACGCGCTTCTCCCAGTGCGTCAGGGCGGTGCCATCTTCGCCCTGGTCCTCGAGCTCGGCGCCCTCGAGGTCTCTGCAGCCGAAGTGCGCCCTGACCTCGGCGCGAACCCTCGGGGTGACGATCATCTGCATGACTCGGCGAGTGGTACCGCCGTGCACCTGCCAGTTCGGCCTTATGACCGTGCGGATCGTGTCGTCGCTCCACTGGTGGGTCTGCAGTCTGCGATTTTTTTCCAATTTGGGGTAGGGGTTATTATATTACTATTTATTTCAGCATCTAGTTTAATATTATGCGCAGTATTTTTAAGGTGCTAATTATGCTGTATTATAACGTACTGGCTGTAATTAATACGTTTAGAAGGCAGTAGTTGTAAACGTGTCCCGTGGCTCAATCTTTAAAGTAGAGCCTCTCAAAATCTCCCCTCCCTTTCACCTACTTCGGTCCCGAAGAGAAGAAGCGACAGAAGCGAGCCAAATAGGCTCCAGAACAGGACGAAAACAAGAGTGAAGGTAACCCCGCCCGCGAGATCGCGAGTCCATTTCCAGGGGGACAAAAAGGGACAAAGCAAAGGAGAGAGGGAGGGAGAGCGGGAATGAAAGGCGCGCCGTTCGCTGCGTTTTTTGTTTCGACAGCCCCTCGGGAGCGGGGTAATAGCGGCGCCATTCATCATTCCGGGCCGGAACAACGGAACGCGGACCGAGCTCGGGGCGCCTCGTCGAAGAAAGGCATTAACGAAGCTCGGCCCGGAGAACGGAATAAACCACTCGGTTCTTCGGGGATTCCGCGGAAAAATTTCAGGAATGCGCGGGAATGTGAGGCTCGCGGAGGATGTTATAATAATCTGAATTATGCAAAAATCGACGAGTACCCTTCAACTATCTTGGAAATGTTAATTCTGAAATTTAGTTTCACCGTGGATGGATTCAAATATTTCAGCTGGTTTGAAGAAGTTCGCTGCAAAAATTCGTACCTGCAGACGTAATTTTTTGATGCGCCGAGTTACTTTTGAAATAATGAAATTGCATTTCTAAAGTCCGACGTTTTCGACTGTATTAATGAAAAGAATATTCGCGGCAGGAGGAGTGGAAAGAAGAGAAAATGGAAAAGCGCGACAGGCAGACAAAGAGGCACCCTCCGTCTCTTGAGCAGCGTCCGAAGGCTCGCGTATTTGCTTTTGAAATTGGAAAATTCCTACGGGCGAAGAGACGTGATAAACCTTCTGTCGGCCGCCGCCGGCGGCTCTCCTCCTCGCTCCGAAGGAGGAACAAGAGACAGGGGGAAGATTCATGGAGCTCAGCGCGCCGCGTAATTTTGATTCGGCCGCCCTCGGAGCTTCCCGGGAATACCGAGACAGAGCAACAAAAAGAAGAGGGATGCGTTCGAGGTTCCAACGGAGTTTCACTTTTTTTTTCGCAATATGCCCCGCAAAGTCGGAGGATCTATTCCGGTTCGGCAGGAAGAATGGAGTGGCTGCTTTTCTTGGAGACGCTTTCGAGGCTCCGCGGGCTTCGTTAATCGAAAACATCGCAGGCGAAAGGCAGTTATTGGAAAGTATACTTTTAAAACGGAAATACAAGATAGTTAAAAATTGAAGGTTTTATATATTTCGACTTCAATGTTGAATTCGGTTTATTTCGACGAGTATTTTCACTGTACGTTCGACAATATCCGATTTATACGAATCCTTGTTACGTAAAGCTTACGCAAAATAATTGGTATCACGTAACATTGTCACAATTTCGTCGAGGTTTTACTTTTTAATGAAATTGAACATCATTTGTTGAAATTCTATATCAGCAGTAAATAAGAGAAAAAATGAAACTTTAAACCATGTCTTCGATTTCCATTTAATTAAATAATTGAATACCAACAGCTCTTTATAGCATCTTAATGCGAAAGCTGAAACAGACAGAAGCTCGTCAGTACTCTACTTGAAAAATATGTCTCTTAAGAATACGAGATGTCGTTGCTCTGCTTTATACATTATGTACACCTGTCTAAAGTTGACTATTTGAACCGTAATAAATTTATTTCCCTTGGCTTTAAATGCATTAAATGTTTTACGTGCCCCAGTAGCGTCGATTTCTCTTGCATTTGATCGACCGCAATGAATTTATATACTGCATTCTCGACTAAGCTTTCATCATTAACGCCGCGAGGGCGGAACTAAAGTTAAAATTGGCGAACTCACGTCTGGTTGAGCGGCGGCTTGCCGGTGTCGGTCCTCTTGGTGCGGGGCTCCCCCAGCTCGTCCCTGTAGAAGGCGTAGAGGCTGACGGAGAAGCCGAGGGCGTGCAGGATCTCGTGCTTGACGGTGCTCAGCAGCGTCTCGAGCTCCTGGGGCTTCGTGCTGATGCTGTCCGGGCAGAGGTTCGCGTGTCCCGCTATCGGCCTGCGAACGCAACGTTACTCTGTTTGTCTTAGCTCGATTTATGGCCCGAGATGAATTAAGCGCGCGCCTGTTATTTATGTACTGCTACGGGAAATTCCGCGGAGTGATTTACGGGCCGTTTTTACGTGCCTGCGAGGCGATCGTATTAGAGTTCTTCGCTCGATGGGATACCTTGCTGGGGGGGATGCGAAATTAATTCTTTTTTGGGTTCAAGCGGTTTTGTCGCCCTGATTTATTCGGTTAGTTAGTTAAAGAGCCTTTATTAATTCATGATTTCTGAGATAAGAAAATGTTTGGACTGGTATGTTGGTCTAACTATACATCAAGAGAAAGCTTCGCGTTATCTTGTATTAGTTTTCGCGGAAGGAAGTAATACTTCTTTTCTGCATATATCGTCGGGGAAGCTACACATCATGTAACAATTAGAGAGTTATAAACGACTATGCAGAAATGCGGGCCCGAAGAGTATCTACGACCGCAAGAATGCGAATGTACACGAAAGCCATTTAGTTTATAAGAGTATCCATAATACGCAAGTTGTATAACATTCGATGTGCTGTCCAAAAGATAAAGAGCCACTTTTTTAAATGAAAATATACCAGTAAAGCATGAAATGTAATTTTATGTACTTTTAAATCAAGAAGATATTCCACGTTTAAAAAATAACTAGGGCTACTGTATGTGGTTTTTAACGATGTGCACGCGTCGTAAAAAAACAATAAGATACGAGTTATAAAACACGACTGTTTTTGCCGTTAGAAATGGCATTTTTTAAAACTACCAATAATAGAGTTCCAGATGTAGAAGCTTTACGACAGCCGAGCCCTTTAATAAAACATTTAATAATATGAATAGTCCTCCGTCTGGTCGAGTCAGATGGAATAAAAAGCTTCGGCTCAGTTTTCCAGACCTCAAAGGCTTTTAAAGAGATCCTGCGGATTTCAATTTCGTTTTCGAGGCAATTTCTTTTATTATTTTAATGAAAATTTTCAATTTGAGAGATACCGTGGCGCAGCGCCTTTCATTCAATACCGAATCAATATTCATTTTACAGTGGATCTTATCGATATAATTTCCTTTATTATTTGTGCTCTTTCGTTGGAAATGAAAAGACTTTAAATGAAAGTCTTGGAGAGAACAATAACAATACTTAAGAAATAACCATTTATCTACTAAAAATATGAATATAACTCTGACATTTGTACATTTAAAATTAAAACACGAATTGAAGGAAAGCTTTCATTTTTAGCGTCAAAGACCTTTTTCAATTACACACTTTACTTTTGGCGCAAGTAACGTGCATATAACTAGGGACGGAGCCGAAACGAGCAACAAGAAACGTACCGATCAAGAGCAGCTTCCTGCTGGCAGTGAGCGGCATAGGCAACAGTCAGGTTCTTCAAGCAGCGCTGAGTTTGCATGGCCGAGACGTAAAAGACGAAATCAGCGCCGTCGATGCCTGCGCCCGGTCTGCTGCCCTCCTCCACTCGGCAGTTCAGGCCGGCCTTGTTGCACACACGACACGCCTGCAATTCATTTACATCACTGGGATTAATCGCATTGAGGGAGGAAGCTTATTTACGAGGAGGCTAATTATTATTTTTATCAAGTAGGCGTTTTGCGTCGTTTGGAAAATTTAAAACTAAATACAAATAAAACGTTTATTCTTACATTCAATGGTCCAAGCAGATTTTTAGATTAATTTAAATTACCGAAGCACCCGTACTTATTGGATTTCGCGTGCAAAACTTAAGCTGCTATAAGCTTATTAATTTTACTGTAATTATGCGGCATTAGAGGTTTGATTTACGTTCCCATGAATTAACAAAACTTACATCAAGATGGTTTTCAGGCACTACTACTTCTCCGCACATCGTTTCCGTTTTGCAAGTGTCGATACAATGTGTGTAGTTATCCTTAACGAATACTTGTGTGCTCTCACATTTTCTGAAACATAAAATAAAGAAACATTAGAAACGTCAATTTCTAGTTAATTAGTTTATTTTTAACTTGTTTCAAAAACTTTAAGTATTCATTTTCAAATTACACCTTCTAAATCGAATTCCATTTTTGAAACGTACAAGTTCGCTCTCTGATTTGTGCAATCCGCCATGGTCACCCGATAAAAGCTCCCAGTGCGCGCCCTTATTAATCAATTACAATTAAGCGGGGCATTTAAAAATCAGTCTCGCTTCCCATCAATCCCGGGAAAATATGCCGAGGGAGTCCGCTAATCATCGCAATTGCAATTAATTCGGTCGGCCATTACGAATTACTCGCTTCAAATTACGAAATGTTCAATTAAAGGCTCGCTGCGCGCCGCCATTATTCGGCGCCACGGCGGGAATTCCGCGGATAAATCTCGCGCTCAACAAAATCGAGATTATCAATCGTCTCGTTCCGCCGAGGAGAAAATCGCCTTCGTCTTTCTCGACTCTCTTCTCCTTTTTTCCCCTCCCGACACGCGCGATTTCGTCGAACTGCTCGGCAATAACCATTAACAATGAACCCCTTGGCACCGGCTGAACTAAGATGAAAATCGCGAGATTCTTATCCGTTCTATCCTCCCCCTACCCCTTATTCCTTCTCTGGCAAATGAATCGAGGCGCAGTCGAGGAAAAATTTCTATTTGCCTCCACCCTTGCCATTTTTTCTTATTGATCCTCTAGGGGGGAAAGTAATTGTTGTTCCTAGTAATTGTTCTTTGAGGGTGGAATCGAAATTTTTTTTAGTTGCGTTTGTTAGTAAACAAAGTAATGTTTTTGGTTCATCTTTAATTAAACCGAATTGATAACAATTGTTGATTTTTACGTTAATATTTCATCTCGCAATTTAGAATGAAAATTTCGATATTATTTACTTGTTTCAAAAGTCAGTATGAATTCTACTTCAAAATGTTACTTTCTTGAAAATTTATTTCTGTTTCTTCAAATGTTTTTATAAAACAATTTAAATATTTGTAGCTTCTTACGAAATAAAATGACATCCTAGAAAATAATGAGTGCTGATTTTCTCCGTTTAATTTACCCGCGACATTTCAGAAGAAAAACTTGTTTTTTCCAGCAGCAGATAGGAGTAAAGAAGGTGAAAAAGAGACGGTATTTTTACTTTTTCAGGGGCGAACGCGTTTCCATTTCAATTCCTGCGCGGTTCTATCGTCGAAATCTCGGGGCACGCGCTCAGATAAACAGTTTTCTTAGTTTCCGTGCCGCAACAGCGAGATTTCACCGCCTCGCCGAGAAAATACGAATAAACGCGAGATATGAGGATAAACGACGTGTGAAATTGAGAAAACGAAAGACTTTTTTTAATATTATACATCTTAAAGTCACGTGCTGTATCCTGATCTGATGAGCAAAATAATTTATGCTCATTGCATATTTTTGCGACTTAAAATTTTAAATACTTTGTTGGAATTTTAGAGGGTTCTGACGATTTTTCATGCAAGATTTTTATTATTCCTATTGAGTTTTTCGTGGCAATAGCCATACTAAATCCAAAAATCGCATTAAAAATAAACTCGATGCAGCTACCCGCTTAGACAAGATCGAATCGCAGCAATCAAGCACTCGGAGGACTTATGAAACTGCAGCTCCGACTAAAACGGGCTCTCAAGGGAACCCTCTCAGGCTAACATCGCCGCAATCGAGTAAGCACCGATCGAAGCGAAGACGTAGGAGAGCGAATCGGCCGGCGAAAAAAGCGCGGGCGGTGGCACCGCGGATGAACTCGTCGATCGGCCGTCGAGGACGACACGATTCGGCCATTACCGGAACAGCGCGCATCTACTTGTCGCCCCAGCCGACGACGTTTCCCACACGTGTCGCCCAGACGACCAACTTTCCTGCGGATGGGCTTTTAAACGCGCTTTCGAGAAAGTTTGCCTCCGCCAGCCGCTTGCCGGAATGGCTGCGCTTTTTCTTTTCAAAAGCTGGGGAGGGGAGTTTCGTTGCTGTTTTCTGCGGTGGATGAATTTATTGGTTTCTTTCGGGCGGATGATGTGCTCCGCGAAAGAGCTTTATTATTCATTTTTTAAAAACTTTTTGCCGATGAGAAATGGCAAAATTTTAGTAATTCGCTACGTTTGTAAATGCACTGATATTAATTATTGCTTGCGTGCTTTACTTTGATAACTTGATCGATTTTAATTAGCAAATTATTGCCTGCATAAAGTGGGCGGATGGATTTCTATGATCACATTTTAAACTAACTGAAGCGAAAATCTCAAAATTACGAAAGTGCTATATGCGATTTGAAATGGAATTCCAATTTGTTCGAGTGAATTAATTGAAAATTTACGAGCTGTAAAATCAGATTTAGAGCTTTCGCATTGATTTAATACAGTGTCGTTTATTATTTAGTTTTCATGTAGCAGAGAATTTTGAGTCTTTAAGAAAGCAAACTATTTCTTGTAGTTTTATTTATATAGAAAATTCCTACTATCTTATGTAAAAAGTGTACTTACATACTAAAAATAACAGTAATTTAAGCTTTTCAGTATCGCACCAATCAAGTTTTTATTAGTTTGCAAATAATTTTAATGTGCTGTAAAAATAAATTTTAGATTAATCTTGTTAAAAACTATTCACGTAGATTACGTAGATCTTATGGCGGTTATTAGACTCAATAAGCCGTTTAAGCACTGAAATGGATTATTATTATTGATAAAGTACCTATCTTATTATAAAGTCGTTTGCAATATTCGGTATTATGGCGGAACTGCTCTCGTTAGGCGTTACATAATATTTAATTGAATTTCGGTATTAAGCGAAGGCTTGAATTTCATGTTGTTCGAATTTAATGTTAATATTTTACATCGAAATTATAATAATTTATGTTTATAAACTAGATGCTATTGTAACTATCTAAACGATTTGTTCATAAATGTGACAACATGTTAATCAAAATACGTGAAGCATTATTGTTATTTTAGTTACAATTCTTCAACTCCAGACTGAGAGAATTTTTCAGTAAAATTTAAAATTTTATTTACTACAATAAGACAATAAAATACAAAGATACTGTAATACAATACAACAAAATGATAAAACCGTGGAAATGACTATTTCTCTGATGTATAGTTGAAAAAGAGGAATGCACTTCACACAATCCAAGAGCGTTTTCACCCCCCCGTCAAAGAGGTGCAAAAATGGTTCGAAATCGCTCGCTCAAAGTCTGTAACAGACAAGATTTTATTTGGCTTCAAAATTCGACGCTCTTTGGCGCAGGTCGAAGAAAGCACATCGATTCGCGCCGATGAAATTACGGCGAAAAACGAAGAAACGGAGGGACGAGCGCTCTGACGTCTGACTCGTAACGAGCGTCTGTGTACTTGACTATCTGCGAGTTTTTTCGGGAAACTGGCTTCGAGAGAGGCGCACAAAGCGAAAGTTTATTGCGTTTGGGTGGCCTTTTTCAGCAGTGTATGGCCGGCTAATTGGGATTTGGCGGGGCACCTTTTGTTTCCTGCATTTATAGTCTGCGAGAAATAATCGGGTCGACGGTTCTGCTGCTGCATATTGGAGTGGTAAAGTTTCAGCTATATAGGGGCTACTGTTTCGGAACGCCTTTTATTATTTACCTAGTATTGGTTTTCTACTTTTCGGCTTTGAATTAAAATTGCAAAATCATTAGTGGAAAAATTCTAGTTGTTCAGTTTCAATTAAATTAAATTTATTTATTTATTAGTTAATAAAGTGACGCCCGCTTGCCGATGGAAATTAGGAGTAGAGGAATGGTCGCAAAATAATTATGCGAATATTAATTATTTAAATTTTTAAAGCGGTAGAGCACTGTACGAATGGAAAAAAAAACTAAAAACACCTAAACTAAATAGCCCGATTGAAGTAGAACACGACTGAGCAAAAAAGCGACTCTCAGGTTTGCCCGTGAGTCCGCTCTGAGCGTGGACGGAGCGGTTCTTTGGCCGGTGAGCGAGAGCCGCTCCTAACCTGAGACGTGTGTCCCGGAGATCGGCTGGCGAGCTCGCCGCTTCGGGGTGAGTCACAGTAGGGGTGAAAACCCGTGACTTGCGCGGCCTCTTATTTGCTGATCGCCGAGGCGCCCCGGATCGGTGGCGGTTTCACCCTAAGCGCCGGAGCCGGGGATTTCCGCGGCCTTAAAAATATATTTAATTTAAGGATTATATTTTATTTAGCGCGTGCAGCATAAGTTAATTTAGTTAATTAAGTTAATTATTTAACTACTGACTCTGATCAGTTTTATTAGTGAAATACCATTGGTTTTATCAAATAAATCTGTGAAGCGTAATAAAATAATTGATACTTCTAAATTATAATCTGTAATATATGATTAAGCAATACAGATACAAAAAGATCATGAACATTGCAGGTAATTAAGCTAATTTTCAGATTATAAAATATTTAAAAATGTGACTCTGATAGTTTTGGAATTTGTGGGTTTTTTTAAGTTTGCAATCAATACATTGCTCTAATAAATATTTTTTTTATTTTTTAATCATAAAATTTTATTTCTTTATTTTATTAGCCTTTCCAGAAGAACCAAAGTAAACTAAAGCTTAATTTTCTTTTTATAGTACATTATGATACTCGCTTCGCTCGTGCGGTAAAAATTACCTTACGCACCAGTGTCATACAGTATTTTATACCACGAGAACTTAAAAATTATGTGAGAGTTGCGATTTTTAGGCTAGAGTGATATAAAATAATACACGAACCAGACAACTGATAATTAAAATCGATCCGCAAAAGTGGCAAATTAATTGGTGCCCTCGATTAAAGCGCCCGGGTAAAAGTAAGCTCGCGAGGCGGAGGAAATTCTTCAATTAAAATCACGCAACAAAAAGGCGCGTTTAATTTCATTTCTCTAATTTCTCACCTTCCTAATTCCTCGGCAAGCAGCGGATCGCTCCGTACGTGAGGCGAAAATTCGAAAAATCCTCAAGAAAGGAGAAAAGTTCATTACTCTCGACTTCCTCGAGCAGTTAGCCGCCGGCAAAGTCTAAAGTACATTTTCGCGCGTCGGGGGGCTGAATCGATATATGGCAGAAACGTAACACGTTTCTCCCCTCCTTCTCCGTGATTCTCGTCGAACTTGAGAAGGTTTCACTTGCACATGAATTTCCGGCGCTCGGCAAAAATGGAACTCTGCAGACGATCGCGAGGTTTCGATTATGGAATTATCTGCCGTGGATTTTTACGCGCGCGATAAAATGTCATTCATTTTTGATGAAAAATTCAGAATAGCTTTTATGAAATTAAATGTGTGTTTATTATGTTAGATTGTTAATTCACGCTATCACATGAGACAAAATCACTGATTATTATCATCGAGTTTTTGTTTATGCTATAAATAATAGACATAAATTGTTCCGGAACAATTCAAAAGGTGTATTTTTAGAAGAAAAAATATTGAGAATTCCGGGATTATCGCGAATAAATAACAATTTCGCAACTGACTTTCTATGATTTATAAGCGCTCAACGATAGATAAAAATAAACGTTCCCTTTTCTAATCAAATAAATAAATCCTAAAACGTCAAAAACATTTCAGAAAGTCGACGGGAAACGAACGAACAAAACAAAATTCTAGCTTAAAAAGTAGAAACATCCGGCGAACGGGGGCTCGGTAAGCAGACAAATAGCGCCGAGAGGACGGGAGGTAACGAACGCGCATTTTAATAATAGATTTTCAGTACCGGAGAAACCACCGGATTTATTCATGACGCCGGGAAACTTGATTAATGATGCAGAGAGCAGAATGACCATTTTCAACGGCGTGCTCAACCCTCCACCTCTCCTGAATTATGAGCGGCATGGCTGCGGCTCTACTGATCGCGTGTTATTGCAGCACATTTGTGGGGGGGGGGGGGAATCTTAATTTTGCAAATTTAACTGACCCCCTTTACGGATGCTTAAAGTATTCGTTAGTTTGCGAATTTGCTACCGGAGGTTTTTGCGCCGCGATGTCCCTGGTAGAATTTTTAATCTACAAAATGGCCATAAAACATGGCCAGTTTTCCGGTCATAATGAAACGTTTTTT
>JAWWEM010050498.1:0-11343 GCA_035582935.1 Ormyrus thymus
ATCCAATTATACATAATGCGGGAATCCTAACTCCTCTGTTTACTTTTAGATTAACTTTCATAAGCCAATTAACTTATGGACCCAAAGGGCCTTATCTTGTTGACTTTTAGATTAACTTCACTAATCCGATTATTGAAGTTAATTTAAAGTCAACAAGTAAAGGCCCAAACGACACATTATCTTGTTTACATAAGATTAACTCCACTAATCCATCTGTCCTAAACAAACAAAACAGGCCCAAAGGACCCCTTATCTTTGTTTACTTAGTGGTGTCAGGGTTTGTTTACCGTCTGTCTCGCCATAGCACCCTTCTTACTACTCTTGAATAAAAATGCATGTGCTTAGTCAAGCTTTGTACAAGTCGTATAAAAAAATAATGTTCAATACAAGAGCAAGAAGGCGATTTTAACCTGGTGTTATACTTTCACACTATCTTCGTTTTCAAGAAAATTAAATAAAAATTTCAAGTAAATTGAATTTTCTCTAGTAATTATTAGTCAATGAAAAGTAATCTTTTGAATTTTATTTGAATTATATTGCTGAAAATAATGTAAACAATCATAATAAAATAATAAAAATAATAAGACTAGGATTGTTCTATGTGATATATAAAATCACTATACCGTGCATAATTTAAAATCGTTATAAAACAAAAAATAGTACATGAATTAAAAAAATTGTTTTTAGTTTTGAAAATTAAGTAAAAGACGAAAAAAATAAGCTGTCGATCATTAAAAAATATCAATTATTTAATAAGATACAGCTATATGCAGTATAAGTTAAACAAAATAGACTTTTTTTGCCGCCATCACAAAAAAATACAAAAAAAAAATGAGCCGTGAACGGTAAAAATCGGTTCAGTAGAAGCTGAGATCCAGACATCTACACACACACACACACACACACACACACTACTGTGAAGAGCCTGGAAACTCACATGTGGCGCGTCCTTGTTTGGCGGATAGAGGAGCGCTCTGCAGACGTGAGAAGCCGAGACGCTGCGGCGGTCGGTGCGTCTGTGTGATGCTTTCCAAACACGCCTATGGGATAGACGGGAAATAAAATATCCTCCGCGGACCAACAAGTAAATTACTCGTCCCTACATCCACATATTCTATCGTACAATCTTCCCCCGCCCAATTCTCCTCTGTCACAGCACACTGGGAGTGACCGGATTCTCTGACAGTGCTCTCCGCTGTCAGTGTCTGAAGGGCTGAGCCTGTTCTGTCGAGGTGGTCACTGCGACGGGGGAAGGGAAACCAGCCACTTCGAGCCCTGATCACGAAGTGCGTACTGAGCACAGAGATCGGAGTCATAATCTAGTTCACGCCCACATGTCCTTGACTGGTCAGGACTGGTTAAGCGAAGGTGAGGCCCCACGTACTGGGGATAGGTAGGTGCATCCACACGTGGAAACACCTGACTGAAGGGTATACCCGTTCCTTGCTATTTCGGCCCGCCTCTTTACGCACGATGCGCTGATAATTGTAAGAAGAATGGTAGCATTAAATGGAAAGGCAATTGAGACGGGAGAAGCTGAAAATCTCCATCCACAAGACGTAAACAGGAAGAAGAAAAAAAAGCAGGAGTTGAAGCAAGTGGAAAAACTGATCACCGAGCTCTATGAATTCCTTCAACCATAGCAGAACGTACACAAGAAGATAAAGAGTAAGGTAACCGCTATAGGTAGCGTGTTCAGTCGACTGAGGAAGGCGCTAATGGAGGAGGTAGAATGCAGACTTTCGGCGTCATCAACGGCAACTCCGGCGTCTGCGACAGCGTCGCACACCCAGACATCGTCTGAGATGCTGGCAATAGAGGTACAGGTGATGGCGACAGAAACACTAACGCCAAACTCCAAAAACAACACCAGACAGACATGGAAAAGGCCTACCATACCGGAAGAAGATGTCAAAGACGCAAAGAGTGCATGCGGGCAAGGCGACTGGCTCAGCGTGAATGGAAATAAGTCAACTATGAGGAACTGGAGATCAAATACAAAGAGGTGCGCCGAAAGCTAAGTAAAGTCATCAAGCACAATAAGAAGAAATGCTGGGAAGAGCTCTTGAATGAAGTCGATAGTTATCCGTGGGATAGACCGTACAGGGTGGTAATGGCAAGACTGAGAAGCCAACCAATGCCATCACCTACGTGTCCTGACTTTTTGAAAAAGGTAGTGGCAGAGCTGTTCCCACGACAGCCAGAGACCCGTTTCTAAGTAGAACGTAATGATGTGGAGTCAATCCCGACAGTGAACAGAGGAGCAACTATTGAATGCCTGTCGTAGATTTAAAAACGCCAAAGCACCAGGCCTTGATGGAATCCCGAACATAGCACTGAAAGCGAGCATACAAACAGTTCCAGAGTTGTTTTTGGATACGTACAACACTTGCCTGCAGGAGGGAATTTTCCCAGCCAATTCGAAACAACAGAGACTAGTACTCTTGCCCAAGGGGAAAAAGCCCCCAGACGAAGCCTCATCTTACCGACCGCTTTGTATGCTCGACACGATTGGTAAGATATTGAAAAGAATTATCCATGGAAGAATCGAAGCAGTAGTCGAACCGCAATTGTCCAACAACGAATACGGCTTCCGAAAAGGCCGCTCGAGTCTGGATGCCATATACAGGGTCGGCTCTATTGCAAAAGAAGCGATTTCCGGCAAAAGGTGAGAAAGAGGCACAAAGAAGTATTGCCTTGTGATAACACTAGACATAAAGAATGTAATTATGTTTTAGTTACATAAAAGTAAAGAAAGAAAAAAAATTTAGCTGATTTAAATCAAATTTGAAAGAGTTTTGCTTTAAAAAGTAATCAAAAAAGGGTTTTATTGAAAATGTCTCCTGCGGGGAACAATTTGAGATATCACAATAATTTGTAAACATAATAACCAACCTTCGTCCACAGTTTCAGCTGGATCCAATGAAAATTACCCTGCAGGAGACATTTTAAAAAGTTGATTTCGAAGATTAAAGATTCTCACTCAAACATTTTGAAGGTTTTGTAACTTGAGCAGATCAAAAATTTCTAGCACCATACAATCATCGAAACAATCCCAGACCCAACGATGCCGTGTGTTGGACTCACACCAACTAAAATCCCTTCGTTTTACAATCAGATTAGCTCATCCAACTGTAACCCGAATCCTCTCCGTTACCTTTAGTGACCCCCTGTAAATGTTCCCTTGCTCCGTCATCTAAGGCCTTAATAGTCCAATCAATAGGTAGAGGAGCATGACATAATTCTTAACAGCAAACGAAAAATATATTCGTATAGAAAAAAAAATTCTAAGACACCTTTGTGGGCCGATAAAATCGGGCTGAAGTGACGAACCTAGGCAAAACAATTCGTAACGTTTGAAAAGTAGGTTTTTCGCAAATAACAAGAAAACTATAACTCTGATCGAATAATGTTGAATGAGGAAGTTGTAAGCATTAAAATTATGCTTCGATTGTGATGTAGCAAGTCTCGATTAGTGCATTACTTTTCGAGATATATAAAAAAAACCACTAAAAATCGGCATATCTAATACGAGTTCCCTTTTAAGTGTACATACTTATACTTCATTGTAAATATAGCCCACGGCAAGCTAATAAAGCATGTTTTTGAAAAATTGAAAAATATTAAATACTTTTTGAGATACATTGATTTTTCGCAAAAAAGGCGCTCTCAACCATTGGTTAGCTTCACTCGAAAAATCATCCTAAATAAACGATTCCGGGCTAATTCTCTTCTGCAAGAGTTATACTTTCATATTTAATGAGGTTCGCTTGGACGATTTTGATTTTAAAGTGTAAAAAAACCAATTTGAAAAAATATAGTCATTTTTTTAGGTTTTTTGGAAATACCGCCTCCAATTTTAACGCCTCATATTTTTGCACGAATTTTAAGAGAGAAACTTTATCCTGCGACCTCCTGGAGTCGAGATAAGTTTTTTTTTCAAAAAATTCCACAGGACGTAATTTTCGTTTTGTAGCAACGTTCTCAGCAATTTTAAAGTTCAATACCTGTATTATCAACACAAACGTACTGCGATATCTTTGAATAACTTTTAATGTTAGTAATCGTGCATGTAAGGAACGCATGCGAGCGCGGCGCGTGCTAGCTACAGAAAAGCCGGAGTGGGGGAAGGCCGCTCGGCCGTCCTGAAGCCTCATTTCGCGCATTATAAATTGCTCGCGCTTAAAAGATCGTCAATATCTCCACTTCTAGATGATGTAAAAAAATCCTTTTGTACTTAATCTGGGTTAGCTCGACGAGATAAAGATAAATATCATGGTTATATTTATCTCAAAAGAAAATTAATTGAAATTGGAAATAGTATTTCAAAAAAATGACTAAATTTTTTCAAATTCATGTTTTTATACTTTAAATTCAATAAATCTATTTTCTTCTTCTTTGTTCTTCGTCATTTCTATGTTTTTTACAATATCTGCTGCATAATTGCTGGTTGCAGACCATCCGCCCTCTGAAGTCAGCATAGTTATCATAATTGACTCAGGAGTTACTCGGGCCTGAACATAGCACTCCAATTCTTCCCTCTCTTTCCGGTATCGTGGGCAGTCGCAAAAGACATGCTCAGCATCTTCTTTTACATCCAAACATACCGGGCAGTATGGGCAATCTAATTTAAATCGGTGCAGGTATCCCGGAAGTATCCGTGCCCGGTCAAAAACTGTGTCATGTAGTAATTAACCTCATGACTTCTGTCTATCCAATCTTTTATTTTTGGAATGAGGCGATGTGTGCATCGCTCCTTGTTGCTGGTATCCCATCTTCTTTGCCACGCATCCATTGTCTGCTTCCTCGCTGAGTCCCAGATTTCCTTTGGGGTGCTATCGCTTAACCGTTTCTTCCACTCGAAAATATTCATCTTCTCTATTGCCAGAAGGTTAATTGGCGGCATGCCTGCTATAATACATGCAGCCTCCTCTGATACCGTGCGGTAAGCAGATGCGACCCACAATGCAGTTATCCTATACACTGTCGATAGCTTAAGTGAGTAGGATTTCACCAACGTGGCATTTGCGCATATTGGGATTCCATAAAGCATAATCGATGTGGTTACACTGGCTAAGAGTAACCTTCGTTTTTGAGTTAGCCCTCCTACGTTCAACATCAATCGTGATAGAGCAGGGCCAACCTTTGCTGCTTTCTCACCCACTGTAGCAAGATGTTGCTTAAAAGTCAATCTCGCGTCTATGGTGATGCCCAGGTACTAGTCGATATAAGGATGACTTGTTTTATGGCTAGCAAGCTCCAAGCCTGTCTCGGTTAGCCATTCGTGAATTATGCATATCGCGTCGTTTACGATTTCTTCAACTTCTTTCTTCCGTATCGCAACCACGACCACTGCAATATCGTCAGCGAATCCTACAATAGCTGCCCCTTTTGGTAATTCTAATCTTAATACTCCGTCGTACATGATGTTCCACATTGATGCGCCAAGTACTGACCCTTGGGGGACACCTTCTGTGACTTCGTAGGCTTCGGAACCGTTTCCAGTGTCGTATAGTAGAATTCTGTTCTTCAAATAGTCAACCATCATCCTTCTTATATACCCAGGAACTTTTTGTTTTTGCAGTGCTTCATGTATTTTACTCCAATTCGCTGAGTTGAATGCGTTTTTGACATCCAACATGACAATTGCGCAGTACTTCTTTGTACCTGTTTTCCATAGTTTCCCCTCAATCGCTTTTTTTGCAATTTCGATTATTAAACCAGTCGATTCAAGGGTGGAACGTTTCTTCCTAAATCTGTATTGGTGTTCCGCAAGTCCACAGGATTCTTCGATAGTCTGCTCCATTGTAGCGCAGATTATGCATTCAAGGATCTTTCCCCATGTTTTAAATAACTCTATTGTTATGGTCTGTGATCACTATTTGTGTAGTATTTACTTATGGCCTATGAGTCAACCTGTTTAACAAGGCAACTACTGACCAGGTCCAAGAGGGCAAATGCCTCCAGCAGTATCCGCCCTCTTCTGTTGGTTCTTTGGCTACCTCATTCTACTGTCGAAGCATTAAAGTCTCCGGCTATCAGTACCGACTTTTTTCCTTCGATATCGGTCGAGGAATCCTTGGAACTGCTTTACTGACGCATTAGGCGAAGCGTAGCAGATGCATACGTATCCTTATCACCCTTCGTCCTTAGGAATCATTTTTTCACGAAACTGCAAAGTTCCCGCAGGCCCTGATTGCGGCTTTGTCTGATCCATCAGATTCCCACGCTAATTCATCCAGGTTTTTGTAATGATCACACGGGGTAGCCACGTCGACCTTCTGCTCCCGAAAATGCTGACAAAGGAGGTCCTGACCTGTTTAGTAGGGGTTACAATTAAGCTGAACTATTTCCATTTTGCCTTTTTCGCTACTGTTACTGCTGCTTGGTCGACTAGGCAAATGTAACTACCCGCAGTATGGTCACTTTTTTCATTTCTGTCTTTCCCACGACAGAGAATACAACTTGGTTCGTCTGTGCAGCTTTTCTCTACATGTTCCGCGTTACCGCATTTATAGAAAGAATCTCTTTTTTTCAGAATGTCAGCGTACGTGTTTCCCTCTAAAGCTTTTATAACAAGCACATCTGGTCGAGTAGGTCTCTCCAATAACTTTTTCTGGTTTTTCCTCCCCTGTTAGCTTTTGGCACCAGAGCTACCTGTACTGACCCTTTCTGAAGCGCGCTCGTTGGCGCAATCACGCTCGATGCGGGGGTTGGGATTTGCCGTCGCTGTTTTCGCTCGACTTACTCGCGGGGTTACACTGGGAGCCGGGTTTGCTTTGGACGATGTCAACGGCAACCGGATCGGGCGCAGGCTCCCTCGCTTTTGCGATGCTTTGGCGGTCGGGTTTTCGCTCGCAGAGGTGCTCGCGCATGGAGCATCGTTCGCAATTTCGCTCTTCTTGGCAGATGTATCGAAACTGTGTGAGCTGTCCATCGGGATGTCATCTTTTCCTTCGGTGACTCGATGCGACGCAGTTGGGTCCAGCATACTTGGGAGCCAGCTGATCAGCAAGGCACTGAGCGGCGGACGAAAGCACACAATTTCGCTGGAGTACTTCGTCGCCACTCTCATAACTAACCTTGTAGTACTCTGCCTGGCACTATTCAAATTCAAGACTGAGATGTAGCGCGTTCGCTGTAGTTCACGCAGAATTACTATCATGAAGCAGAGGGGGTGTCCGTACGTCTTATTAGGAACGGTGTTGAGCTTGCGGTCGTCGATGCCGAACCGATAGGTACCGTTCGGTCTGCGGACTATTACCGCAGAGCTTGACCATTCGCTGCTCGAGAAGCGGGTAGTCCCTGTAGCTAGAATCTTCGGCACTTGCGCGTGCATCACTTCCTTGATTTTCGGCGATACTGGATAGTAGCCTCGCTTAACCGGCTTCGCCATGCCCACGTCCATCTCATGCTCCATGAGTGACGTGCGGCCCAGAGGCGCGTCAGCCCGCGGCAGCAAGCGATCAAGGAACTCTTGCAGTTGTTGCCGCTGCTCCTTGCTGACTTCAGCAAGCCCCACAGAGTCGGGGTTGCTCGCCTCATTCGCGTGGATCGCAGCTCATCCGACAGGGATTTAAACCTCGCCTTCGACATCACTGACGATCAAGCGATCACCACGCGAGAGGAGCTCCGAGCCAAATCTCGAATCCTATCTACACCAAGTAGATAATTGCCGTCGAGTCGCTTCACGACGAGGAACATTGCATACAAGCAAATGTCCCCGAATTCAAACGGCATTTCGGCCCAGCCCAGCACGGACGAAGGTCGCCTGTTTGCGACTTCCGCGTCTCCTTCAAAAGGGAGGATGCATTGATTGCAAGCCGATGCAATATTCAGGCCGATAGGACCTAACACAGTCCGCTTGGCTCCGGAATCCACCAGTGTGCGCAAGGTGAAATCGTCGATTCTCACACGAGCCCACCAGTGGAAATACAAACTCGGGTCCTTCAGGTGAGCTCGTCCGGACTCTACATCTTGCTCGTCGGGGCTCGGCTCGTCAGCCTGCAGTGGCATTAGAGCGGTAGCCGCTAGTGCAGCGAGAATCGCGGGGGAGTCGCCTGACCCTATTCCGGAGGCCTTTTCAGGAAGAGGAGGAGCGATAGGGACCTCACCTACGCACTCGCATTCCCGTTTCCCGAGCACTCTAGGCAGTCGGCCTTGGTGTAGTCGGGCCAACCGCAACGCTAACAGTCTACTTTCAGGCGCGTCTCCGGCTTGCAATTTTTGTTATGCTCGCTCGCTGGTTTCCGCCGAGGCGAGTGTGCGGCGTTGTTACTATTGTCGTAAGCGACATCGCGTTTTCGCTAGGCTGAGCCGAGCTGTTTGCAGTCGGGTTGAAACCACTCATCTCACTTTGCAAGGCTTGCGACTGCTGTATGGCGATATGCGCTTGCGTGAGATCTGTAACTCCGGAACTTTGCAGCAATTGCTGCAGCTTTTGGTCGCGTCGGATTCGAGCTGTTGCTTCGAGCTCGTCGATTTCGGACGCGACAAAATCCGAGGCCGTTTAGTCGCCTTGCAGTCCTCAATGCAGCCTGCTTGTACAGTCAAGTACGTCGCCACTCGTTGCAAGCTCTAGTTCTTGCAAAATTTCTAATATTTTCTTCGCCGGCAGATTACCTATCCACTGCATTAAGATGCAGTCGTACGCGTCGCTTGTGTTATCGCTGGCTTCGGCCATTTCGAAAAAAAATTGCAATGTGTTTCAATTAAACCAAAAAAATTTTCCCAGGCGACTATCGCGACAAAAATTTCGAACGAAATTAGATATTTAATAATTTTATTATTAATTAATTTTCGCGATAACGCTTTTTAAATTGGGATTTGCAAAGAGCAGAAAAGAAAATTTTATTTTTCTTTGGCGCAACAATTTTCTGGCAATATTTAAAGTTTTAACAAAAAAAAAAAAAAAAAAAAACGAAACGCAAGGGAAGAAATTTTTCTTTTACAATAATTTAATTTTTAGCAAAAACACAGAAAAAATAATTTAATTTTTTAGCTTATATCGCAACACGAACAAATTCGAAAAATACTTTAAGTTTTTAGTTGCGCCTATTCTGCACGCACGCACACAACTCTCTTGCGCTTCAACGCTGCTCACTCATACATCCATACTGCGCTCCAGCGTTAATGCTCGCCACACACGCATACACACACTAACACCTATAATACGCGCGGTGTCGTCTGCGCGCGGTGCTCGCTTGCTTGTACGCACGCAGTGAACGCACGTACACAACCCACAGCTTCGTATTCGCCGAGGTTTAAATTTCACTATCGGCGCAGAGAGAGAATTTTACTCGAGAAATATTATTTTTTCTAATTTCTCTCTCTGTCTAGCACACGGTAAAATTTTTGTGCGCTAGAATTTGGCCCGAATCGGCTCTCTAGCCGATGTAAACACAGCCTGCTCCACGCGCGTGTTTACGTTTCGCCGGACTTAACCGTGCCGGCGAGGTTACGCGCTCGCTCGTTAAGGTCACGAATTTCACGCGACCGAAGTTTCGTGAATATACAAAAAAGGTTTTAATGTTGGGAGGGGCCGCGATTTGCACTAATTATGCACAATTTGTCCACACGTTGCCGAAACGTGAGTTTTTCGGAAGGGCGCCAATGTAACGGCCTGGCTAGTTCAGCCGTTGCATGAATTTAATAAATTACTATTGAAAGCTCTCAAGTGCAGGAGAGACGCACAAAGGAAAAAGAAATTGAAAACATGGGGTGATTTTAATTGAGAGCTGAGACTCTTGGCAACGTGGAGAGTTGCACTTTCCTCGCGTACTCGCTGGCTCCTCTGCTTGCCTGCACTGCTGCTATCATGCTGAAAACTGGGATCGCGGGGAATCTAACGCAAGAATAAGCAACACGTGATTAAGATACCAAACGTGGTTTATTGACGGAAAATGAACAAAAATAAAACAAAAATAACTTTAATAATTCGAACCGCGAAGCAGCAGGCTCGAGGCGGCCAGACGAGCGGCACGGCGCGAGAGGTAGAGAGAGAGCAAATGCGAAATTCACCCAGAGCGGGTACTTACAATTTTGATGCAAAGACGCTGCAGTTTCTCGTCGGGAAACTCTGCCCGCTCGTGGTAGCTCGACAACCGGTAAGGGCTGGAACGGACACAGGAACAGGCACCAGGCACGCACGGATCAATTCGGGTCGGACACAATATCCGCTCGCTCAGAACGAAGGCGCGAGGCAATCTGCCTAATCGCGGCACCGCTCTCTCTCTTGAGTTTAGCTCAGGATTTTGGTGAGTTCGGACGCCTTTTGAGCCGCTCTGCTCGCTAAGTTGTTTTTCGCTAAATTAACCACATTTTTCACTCCGTCTTTTGGAGTTTTTCGTTTCTAGACTCTTCGGGCTCCTGCTGGCTTTCGGTTCTATCGAGTTCATCTTCGGCAGGCTCGATTTTTTTGAGCCAGGGAGTTACGAAAGTCTAGTACTCAAATTTTCTGATGCCGACTACTTGAATTCCCGCTTGCTGTTGGGCCGAATCACGATTCTTCCATGGTCATCAGGCGAGGACTTCCTATCTACGCAGTGGTCCTTCAGTTTTGTGCCTCTCTTCTATGGTGAAAAATTAGTTTTAAGCGAATTTCGACTCTCTTTGCGCAAAATTGTGTGGTTCGATTTCGTTTTTATTTAAATCGCGCGTTGGCTCTTGTGCCGTTTGTTTACATTTTAGCCTTTAAACCGTCTTGTTTTGTATGAGTTTATATTTACAAATTATGCGTGTTGTTCAGTTTCTTAAATACTCATTAAGTTTAATATTATTCAAATTTGGCGAATTAATTAGAATTAAATTTACAGTCTATGCGTTGTTCGATAATTTGCATAGATTTCTATAGATTAGTTTTTATTTCTTTTATACTCATTACGCAACCACCTTTCTAATTTGACGATTTTTATTTGAATCAAATTTATAGTTCGCGCATTTTGTATATTTTTATTATTGTTAAAATTCCTTTGCTCTTATGGTCATGCGTAGTTGCGCCCAATGCAAACGACATATTGCTCTCGTCAAAATCTGTTGCCCCGCGTGCAATCGCACTTTCCACAAAAGTTGTCTTGCTAGATACATCACTCGCAGTAGAGCTGAAGAGTGTTGTATTCAGACATTTGCGGGCGTACGCGACACACTCGAATCACTTGCGCCGAGCACAAATATTGCCGGAGTGTCGCGTTCAGTCGAAATTTCGGCCAAAGCACGTGCGTCTGTATTGGACGCTGCCCGGGGCATTGACCCTAACCGAACGCTATCCGACACCTCTGTCGATTCACCTGCGTTTCTGCAAGACAAGAGCGAGCAAAATTTCTTTCCGAGTGATCTTTCCGGAAT
>JAWWEM010050499.1:0-11342 GCA_035582935.1 Ormyrus thymus
AAAATCTTTTTTTTTCTTCTCATATCTCAAGTTACGATACAGAATAGTAATTTTTACTCTTTTTTTTCTCTCAGTGTGCTTTGTGGAACGCTTTTGTCTATTTTTATAATGGCGTTGAAGAGTACGAAGCAAAACACACAGTACCATTGAGATATTGCCCAGTTTTATTGTAGCAAATGCACGATATTTTGAAATGATAAAGTATATGATATTCTGCAGAAATATTTTGGCCCGCTTCATTTTCAGGAATACAAACCTTCTCATAAATTTTCTATCTTATTCCCGCATACACGGATTCAGTGACATTGTAAAAGTAGATCCCTCCGTTTCTATGAGAAGAAAAACGCGCAAAGTAACTTCCACAAAAAGAATCACTTACGTAAATTGACGGTAAATTGAAAAACGCTTTTACTCGGCGGACTTTCCTTTTCTCGCTCAACCTGTGAGCAAAGGATACTCTTTAACCAAGATAACTAAACGCAACTGCACCTTAGAATTTCCCAGCAAAACACATTCCGGATCAGCAATTCAACGACTCGGGGACTCGATGCTGCCTCCCCTCCTCTCCCCCGTTCCATTCGCAAAATTGTTCCGACCGTCTAAACCCCGCAGCTCCTGGAGAAAATTTAAAGCTCGAACGATAAACAACTCCGATCTCGGGCCACAAATCTCCCCCGCGCTCCACATACATTGTTTACCAATTCCGAAAGAGAGAAAACAACCCCCACCGATCGTCCTACTTCGGAAAGGAGCCGAAAAAAATCCGACGAGCCCCCCCCCCCGCCCCAGCCGATAACCTGCGTCCATTTAAAATTCCAAGCTCGCGGCGAAGCAACGGAAACAAAAAAAAAAAGAGAAAAAACCGAGGAAGAAAAGCGAGGAGGAGACCAGCCGTGCATAAGTCCACCCACACAAGCGACGCGAGCCGAGGGAGACTAGACGGCGCCGACGCGCGACACGCGTTGGCGCCCGCGACGCAGTCGGTCCGCGACTCTCGAGCCAGCTGCACCACCCGCAAGGGGCGGAAAGGGAGAGAGACAGAGAGACAGAGAGAGAGAGAGAGAGGAAGCGCGGGTCATGGCGTACCATCACGAGGGCGGCAACCGGTACAGGGACCCTTCCGACGAGGTGTCGGAGCAGATCTCAAGACACCACGACCTCGAGCGGGGACTCGAGCGGATGCAGCAGCACCACGGAGGCCCCGTCCTGGCGCAGGTCGTCATGGAGGAGTGCAGGGAGGCCAGGATAAGGAAACAGGTGCGTGCACTTTTGGCTTTCGCGCGCTTTTTCGGCCCGCTCCCGCGGGAGCTTCTTTTTCTTGTTTTTTTTTTCTCTCTTTCAGAGCGGTACGCGTGCATGCACTTTTTTAAACTTCGTCGGGGTAGATCAGGTTTGCGGGTTCCTTTTAGGTAAGTCGGGGGGAAAGCTTTCGCGCGGAAAGAAACGCTTCCCGCTGAGCTTCTTCAAACTGGCGAACGGCTCGTGAACTTATTCTGCTGAGGGAACAATTTACTTACGCCGGGAATTTCAGGAGTCGTTTTGGAAAATTTCAAGTTTTTAGAGCAATTGGCCTAGACTGCGGGCTTAATGTTTTTTTTTTTTAGTTTTAAATCGAGTTTTAATGCTTCTTGGGGGGACGGCTTTTTTTTTAAAGTGTGTACTTTTCAAACTCTTGAAAGTAATGGGGAATCAACTTCTTAAGTGAATTTCTTTTAAAATTTTGCCTTTAAACGGCAGTTAGCGCTGGAATTAGAGGAAAAAATAGAGTAAGCAGTATATGGTATCAATTTAATCCAGTTTCCGAGATAATCCACTTTAATAGAATGAAACTTTATTCTTTATCTGGGTTGTGCGGTTTTTTCTACTTTTTAGATTCAGGAAGAAAAAATGCTTTGAAATCAAAACTTGCAAGTTATAATATTCAATGCGTAAAATTTTCCTTAAAACTGACAATTGAAATAAAAACTGAAACTAATTCATAAAATAATCATACTCTGAAATCAACTCGCTTGATTAACTTTAATCCCCTTCAACTTTCTTGTAATCGACGCAGTCCGCTATTTGCGAGAGCAAACGAAAGTTTATTACGCGCTCGCATGCGGATTTGAATTTTCAGAAAATGCAATTCAAATTTATATACCCCGGGATTCAATATAAATGCATGGATTTGAGTTCTTCTGCTTCGAATGAATATTAAGATGGAGTCTCCCCCCCCCTCAGTAAGCCGAGACGCGCTGTGCATTAGAATAATTTAATTGTTATCGCGGAGGAACTTTCACAAAAAGCTACAAGTTCTGGCCGGGCGACTTAACGTGCGAAGAATTTTCAAGGAAACTAAGAATTTTGGCTCGGGGACCAGATTTTCTAGGACTCCATCCAAGTGCGATAGTAGTTATAGCTGATTTAAGCCGGGACAGTTACTTCTTATGGCTACAAATCACCATTATATTTTCTAAACTTTACGCGGCTCCCTCCGCTTACTTTACCAGTATTTCAACTCGGGTTTCGCTTTTTCACGTGTCGATGAAGGGTCGCAAAATCGGATGGAAAAAAGGGATTTGAAGAGAAGTTTTTAATGGAATAAATCCGACTGATTCGCGAATCGATAGATGCAATATGTCAGCTTTGAACCTTGGACATAGAACGCAATGTGTAACTTTACTATATCTAATTGTCTCTCTTTCGAAAATGTGGCGAATCTTTTGTAATTTTCTTGCAGAACAGACAGATAATGATTTCCGTTGGCGTATCTATAGGCTTAATAGTGGCCGTCATATGGTTCGTGGTCTCAAGATGAACGAACAGGTAAGAAAGCTTTCCAATATTGTCAATTAAAAGCTCTTGCGCCCCGAGAGCCTTGTTATTAAAAAGCGCGACGAACCGCCGCCGGGAATCAATTTTTTCAAAAGCAATGTTCGAATCTCGAGTGTGCAAAGAAGATGCCGCGGCATTCGAGTGGAGTCGCAATGAGAGGAGAGCGAGCATAAAGGGAAAGTCGGACGGATTGTTGTTCTCAAACGATGCAATTACCGAAAGTCGTTCGAACTTTCAAAGCGTTCTTCCCTGCACTTGATTTTTTTTTTATTGTTTCGCGATGCGATCTCGCGAACGGGGCGACGTCTTAACACCGCAGACTTTGCGGCGGCTGACGGGTTTCTGAGGCTTGGTTTTTTCTTGAAAATACAGTGTACGCTACGGGAATTGCGCTAAACTTTTTCGAAATTGTCGCGGAATTCGAGATTTTACTTTTTGATAACTTTGTTCGGACGCATTGAATCGAAATAAATTCGTGTTTGATATGAATTGAAGAATTCAATGGGAAAAGTTGTATAAGGCTTAGAAAATATCGAGGACTAACTTGATAGATTGGTAAAGTTTTATAATAATATATAATTGTTGGAACGAGCTTGCAATAATTTTATAAGTAAAATTTTTAGCACTTTATCCAATTGAATTCATCTAATTTCACAAATACTTTTTAATCCCTACCTTTGTTTTCCTCTTTCATATACATTTACGCTGCTCAGCTTTCATTAAAGTTAATGGCCAACGTATTTATAATGGAATTGTGTTTATTAAAAAACAAAAGGTAAAATACTCAATTCTAAGACGAGAACGAGTGCATTCATTTCTAATTGAAAATCTCATTGAACCTACGGCCAATCAGCCGAGAAAGACGCTCCGCTCGCTCGAAGGCGCGGTAAATTCTTATTAATATTAATGCGCAATTAGTTTTGCGGAGCGTCTCGCTCTTTTTGACCGTCGCTCCCGCCTAGAAAACTATAAGGGTCTCCTGCGCTGCGACGCGCAAAAAGCCAGCCGGAGCGAGAAAAATTGAACAGTCCGGAAATTACGCAGGCATTAGCGCAAGAAGCTGTATAATTGGCGCGGATTTAAGAATTGCGGTGTAAGCTCGCTTTTAAATATAATTTACGGCGCCGATAAAATGTGGGTCGACGCGCTCGCAAAATATACGAGCGACTTTTTTCCTTCCCCGCTCGGACGAGCGCGCGTATTGATTCGGACTTCGAAATCGTAAATCGTAGTTAAAAGGGAGAGAAAAAAAACATAATCGTCTCCAGCAGATATCTTCCATTTTTATTGTGCAACTTTGCGGGGGGGGGGATCGATTGACTTTCTCGGGAAGTTCGCGCCTCGGAAATTCGGCCTGGGACTCTAAGATTTCCGCCTCTTCTCTCCGCGATATTAAAAATCTTTCGCGCTCTATGTTTAACGGCTTCGAGCTCCATCGTTCGCTTGCAAGCTCCGCGGCGCAAAGTGACTGTATTGGTGCGACACCTCTGATGTCGTCGATAAAGGCATCGACCAATTCGTATTTCGGATGAAATATTTGATGACAATCAAAAGTTTGCGCTCGTTTTGTTGTCCCTTCAATGAAAGCAATGAAAATATTTGCTTCCTGTAAGCTGATAATGCATTTTCATTTTGCAGACGAATATCCGCCTCGAAATAATGCATTCAATAAGTGCATACATTTTCCACGCGCTGCGTTCTCTCCCGGATCATTATCAGTTTATTGCTCCATTTATTTACAAGCTGTGCACTTGACGAATTTGCAGATGCAGTCGCGAATCGCTCACGACAAACACATCAACCTACGTAAACTTTCAGAATAATTCCCGCGATGATTATCAGCTGTCGTACTCTTTTACGTGCGCCGCTAACGCGTTGACCCTTTTCCCAGGAAAGAGCCACTTTATGTCAGTTTTATGCATGAAAAACGTTACGACCAAAGCCACCTCCCGTCATTTCCAACCAATTATTTAAATAAAACATTTTCGTTCGATACGCTCGAGAGGCCTTTTCTATTATTTGAACGCTCGCTCAGTTGTACAGCAAAGTGCGAAGTAAGTCAGGCAAAGCTTCATGAAAACGTATGGAGTCGGTTGACAGTTACGGTCGCCGTAAAACCTTCGTATACAAAGCATGACCGTGCATACGTATCGTCCAGGCTTCCCGAGTAAGTGACCGTGAAAGCCTGCAAATTTATTGAGTAGTTCGAAATTTGCCAGTTTTATCATCGTGTTGATTTTTAACCGTGGCGTCAACGGGATGGTTTTACCTGGTCCGGGAGAGTTGAGTAATAAAAGTCGGTTAGTAAACGGAAAGACGTGTCTTTTAGGAAAAAATTGCCCACATTTTCATGCGCGCTATCCGTGCTTGCGGGGAATTTTTCTCGAAATATAAGGAAATTTAGTACATTTTCGTGATTTTATACGAAAAATGTAGTGAAATCCCTTGCAAAGTATATTTTTAGGATCGCTTTATTGGACAGCAAAGTAATTGAAGTATCCCTGGTAGAAATTGAAAACATTTTCAGAGCATTTTTTGGACAGTTTTTCATAAATGGCCAAAAAATACTCCATAATTGGCCAATAAATGTTAAAATTTAATCTCAAAGCAATAAAAATGGTTTGATTTCTACTAGGGATATTGTACTGCAATGTTCGTTAAAAACAAATATTTAAATCTATCTTCTCTTAACAAATCTCCCCTAAAAACCAGCTAAGAATCAATTCTTTAACAATTTCAATAAAAAGCCAAGACGTCACGAGCAGGCAATTTTTCCTACGCTGAGAAAAAAATTTAATTGAATTGATTACATAAAGAACGAAATTTCGCCGATAACACGTATATTATTAAATTAGAGACAAATGCTATTGAATTAATAAAATATTTTATCAAATTAATTTCTTCATTTTTGTTTCAACAGCATTTGTCTCTAATTTAATAATATACGTGTTATCGGCGAAATTTCGTCTTTTACGTAATCAGTTCAACGAAAGCTTTTCCTCAGTGCACTCGCCCTCCACGCTCCCCCAATCGAGGCACCAGACGCAAGGGGCAGAGCGAATTATCAATCCGCAAGCGCGGCCAATCAATACGCGCAGCGCAATAACCCAATTTTTCGCCGGATAAATAGTCGGAATTCTGTGTTGCAGGGGGACAAAGCAGCGCGGCTGGCACCGGAGCGTCTGCGAGCCCCCTTTCCCGTCGCGCGCCGCGCCGCCCGGCTGAATGAAAACGCGACCGCCGGCCGGGGGGCTCCGCCGCACGCGACGAGCAGGGAAAGGCGCGATCATTTCGTCCCGCACGCCGGCACCTGCCGCTGACGGGGAGGAGGAGCTCCGCGGAGCGGAGGGTCATCGCGGCTCACGGTATGTTGATGGTTTCTTTTGGGGCTCGCTCGTTGCGGGGGAATCGCCGTGCCAAAGGACGTCGAGCGAATGAGCTCTGGTCGAGTGTCGTTGACGTTGAGAGGCGTGACTGGATCTGGGGGTGAGAGAGAGAAACGACGTCCTTTTCGTTTTGTTCTTCTCTTTGTAATTCAAAGTTTCGAAATGCTCTTTTTTATGTTAGTTTAAGCCTTGGGATTAAGATTTTTCGTTTGTAATGGAATTTATTACGCAATAAATCGCAAGGACTCGGATCGATTTTCAGATGTTTTAATTGCGAACTTGCACCGTTTTTTCTGCTGTGCTTATTATCATATATTTACATTGAAGGGTGTCAGCTAAGAAGTTACAATTGTAATTAATTTTAATTGCTTTAATTAAAATTGTAATATAATTCATTAATATTATTTATTTTAATTTTAATATTCTGGTCGCGTTTTTTTATATCGAAGCATCCACATATTGACAAAAGTTCCAATTTTATCTGCGCAAATATATTTTCCTCTGTACTTCTAACTTACTTTCCGACCGAAAAATTTTGCATTATTATGCGGATTTTCGAACCAGTCCATTCGGTAGCAAAAGGATAAAATAAAAGTAGAAATTACGTATGCACAACTTTGCATTCCTAAAATTGTATTTCCTACTTTCGTCATTACAGCGCACTTCTCAATATCCAATTATCGGTGCTCGTAAAAAGGAATTCTTGTCTGCATACGACGAAGCGTTTGTTGCTTCATTTAACCGCTACGAAATTAACTGTAATTTTTTATTGTTTGTAAGCTCCTTCGGTTGAAAGACAAATACAGCGAGGCCTAATTTAGCGTTCAGAACTGTGTTTGTCTTGCAAACAGGTTAAGAGGTACGTTGATTAGCTCCTTCAATTTGCTCAGATTTTGATAATGGAAGCTCAAGCAATAACGCTCTTCAAGTCTGACATAAATGATACGAAATAATCGAAGCATCGAGGCGCAGGCATTAGACGGACGGCATGCAGTTTAAAATCAGTCGCGTCGACGAGAATTTTGGGCAGTCGGCAGTTTATTGCCGGAAGCTAGTTCGTTTTTCGAATTCGGGTCAATGCCTTTGAATTAAAATTCAATACTGCTGAGTGTTGCTTTATCGTTGACAGTTACGGATCCTAAGCGGACAGTGGTTTATCGGATTAGAATGCGTTGATATTTGGATTCGTTTGAAAATATATAGATAACGTTGAAGTCGTCATTGTCTCATGAAGCATAAATAAAATGTTTTAGGAGAGAATTGTTGCGGATTCGCAAGAAGAAGAGAAATGGAGTTAAAAAATTTTTAAGTATTCGAAAAATGAATAGGTTCTGCCACTGTAAAACTTACAATAAATACGAAACCAATTTACAGCGCCTTTTAAAGTAATAATAAAACAGATTATACATGAATTCTTTTGATATGACTGATATTAATTTAAGAATTAAATTTTATAATAACAAATCTCCATTATTGACATAAAATTTTAACAATTAGTGAAAAAATTTATTAACGTTTAAAACTATATCTGTAGCTATGATTATTAACATTGAAAGAATAATCAAACTTAGTTTATATCGAATAAAATCTATACTTATATACTGTTTATATATATTGCATATTACATACCACTACGTCGAACGCTATAAAGTTTACGAATCTTTCAAAACATCTTTCAAATTTTATCATTGATTCCATCAAGCATTAACTGCATATCTTGCACTGCATTTAAAACGATTGATTGAAATAACTATCCAATAATGAATATCTTATGTGAAATGACAAAATGAATGTTTATTGAATAATATTTACACGCAAAGCGAAAAACCATTAAAGAATTAAGTTGACGCTATTATTTTCATTTTTCAATATTTGATTTTTTGTCAACAAATTACATTGATTAACTTAAAAGAGTTTAAAAAGCGATGTAAGCTTCATACGACACATATAAAATTAGTGGAAGATATATTCAACGTGTTACAACTTTCAATATAAAAATTCTATAAAGTAACTGTTGAAAATCTCACATACGATATATATAAAAGTTTTTCGTGTAAGAAAATTTCTTCTTCTGCTTGATACGATTCAGCTAAGTTCTAATATCTGCGGCAGAGATCGAAAATAAAAAATCGCTAAGTATCGAAATCTGTGATGTTTCAATGATTTGCTTATTATACTACGCAAACCTGCGACTTCTCATTTATTGATTTAAACAGAATATATGTATAGAAGTAAGAGTCCCTCAAAAAATATATTACATAAAGCGTATAAAACAATAAATATAAATAATATACTAAACTATAAGAGTTTGTTTTGTTTTAAAAACAATCTTACGTTTAACAAAGTGCAGCTCTCGACGTTATTACAAACTTCTGTCAAAAAAAAAAAAAAGAAGAACGCAAACTGTTTATCCCTTTCGAGTGTGCCATGAATTTATTATCTTCGTCACGCTACGTTTCTTGAACCAGTTTTATTTCAGCGCGCCATCCGTATGTATATAAATAATGATTGTTCGATATCATTTAAGCGACCAATGTTCTTCGCGGGTGACGTCGATTAAAATTAGTTGAATCGAATGTTTTTCTATATAGGTACATAATAAAAAAAACACTGTATAATTTACCTTGTGATAAAGATCATCAGTTTGTAAATCCGTTCGCCTTTTGAATATGACCATTTGTATCACAAAATTATGAATAAAAACCTTAAAATCCAAGCGTTCTCCCCTTCTCTTTCTCATTTCCCCGATGCGCCTTCCTTCCCGCGGACGCTCAAGTGCCTTTGAGCCCCGCTATATAACGCATGCAGATCGAGCGTATTACCCGGCTGCGAAATGAGTTCTGTTCTGCATTACCGAGACGGAATCTAAGCTCGCTCCCTATCTGGCCATTAAGGTAGATTTGCGGCTGGCTGGTTATCTGTCCGAGTGTCGGGATGTTTAATCCGAGGACCGCTAAGTGCTGCCTTATTATTTTATAATTAATTCGCCGTGTAATGGGGAAAAATGAAATTCCGCTTTTGTTTAGCATCGTATCGTTTTAGTGCTAAAACCCGAAAGCTATGCGGTATTTTAATAATTAAATGCCCGCTGTCTGGCTACTTTTACTTACTTTAATGCCGACGTCACATTTTTCTTCGCTCTCGAGCAAGAAGAAAAAAAAAACAATTTGCGCTCTCCGGAGGAAGTCTTTCTTTACGCTCTAGTTAGAAAGCAGACCTTTAAGAAATCGATTATTGATGTTTTGGTCGGTAAAACCTCGGCTCGTCCGGTAAGATGTTACTTATTCGCCTTTTGACAGTTTTACTGTTAGACATTTTCCCCGACATTTGAATTTCCTCGGGAAATACGGCTTTGGAGGAAATTTTTTAGAAGCCTCATTTTGCTTAACTCGGACTTTACTCCGCTTTTTGCAGCAGCGGCAGATTTTTCTCAAGTCCCTTTTTGAAGTCTTTTTTGCCTTTGATTAATAACGATGATTTTTTTTTCTTCGACGACACTTTATTCAAGTGTTCCGTTCTCGCGACGCGACGCTTGGCACTCCGGTACATCTGATAAGCGACTCTGTCGTGGATTTAAGCGCTTAGCCTATTTAGAAAATTGATTTGAATGCGCGATATTTTCGTTTGAAAAACTAGAATACTTTTTTCGAGAGAAAGATTTGCGACGCTGCCAAGAACAGGCTTTGATGCGGCTGCGTCCGCTTAAATATGCTCTTTGAAGACCCTCGAAAAGTCTGTCCTGAATGGGCGCTGCTTAGAGTTTCCGAAATTATATATATAATATTAAGAGCCGAATTTCGGAGAATGACGGCGGCGGCGATGGAATAATTCACATAATTGCCGTCATTTGAACCTGAGCCACTTCCTTGGTCTTGAGGAGCCATTGAGAGTAAGTAGAGCTTATGAGAAATAAGTCAGTTTCGCGCCAACATCTGAAGCCTTACGCCAGCCGTTGGCGCGCAAATTTTGCGGGAGACTGTTCGGAAAAGTTTTTAGAATAAAGCGCTGAAAATTGGCGAATTTCAATGGCGGTGTGCTGATTTAACTCTGTAATGAATTGTACCGCTGTATTCATTAAAATTAATTAGAGTTTTCCAATTATAAATATACTGAAAGTATCAACCTAAAAAATATGCAAATCTAATTTAAAATAATAATGTAAACGAAGAAAAACTCTTCAGGATAAAGAAATATTACAGAAAATAATGTAGTTCGTAGCGTAACCGCTAATTGCTGAATTAAAATGTTATTGTAACTAATAATACAAATAATTAGATTCAGTTTTTGATCTAAAAGAAGCTCATCACTAAAGAAAATGCATCGACTAAAACGCATCCTTGCTCTAATAATCCTCTGAACTTTCTATTCTCCCTCGCCGTGAATTTCCACAAAGCCTCAATCGGCACAGATCCCAATTTGGCGAGAACTGCTTATCGCTCATCAAAAGCCCCGACCCGCCGCACGCCGTCCAAGATCGCAGGACAATAAAAATCTCGCGCCTCGTAAACTCCATCGCCGGCTCTTCCACAAAAGCGCGAAGCTCAGCGCGGCGGCCCGCGGAATTTCGCAGCCTTTATTCGAATCCAACGGCCGATGGCAGACCGAGCTGCACTCCGGCTGCTATCTGTCCGCATTTATCTCCGGGCATTTGTCCGGCGCTCGCGCGCTGACAATGAGAGGCACGGCAGGTTGCTCGTGCAATCGGCCGGAAAGAACGGGGAACCCGGAGGAGGGATTGGAACGTGGGCAGGATCAATGTCCAGCGTTCGGGAATCGTTCGGAGGCCCGTGAATGCGGGAGTGAGAAGCCGAGGCTCGTAAATGAGACGGTTGGCCGGGAGTGGGAATTTAAATTGAATTTGAATAGGGCTTTTATTGCGGGGCCGGGGCTGCTTCGCTTTTCGTGCTCTGTTTTTCTTTTAATTCAGGCCGGTATTTTCGAATGCTTTACCGGTGGATTTTATTTGCGTTTTGAACCGCTCTGTTTGGGGCTTGATAGTACTAGGCGAGCGGAAGATAAACTTTTGATAGGACATGTCCAGGGATGCTATCTTTTATCTTCGTCGTTCCCAAGTGGAAATAATTTATATAATTTTTATCAAAATTTTAAACAAGTTATGTAGAATTTTGGTTCTATATAATT
>JAWWEM010050500.1:0-30555 GCA_035582935.1 Ormyrus thymus
GACGGCTATAAAGCAAGTATTTTCATAAAGCAAGAGAATGAAGCATTTTTGCAATCGAATATGGTGCTTGTCGAACACTCAAAACAGGAATTGCACGCCGTAATGTACAACTCTAAAACAGATTGGGCGTGCAAGGCATTCTGCCATAGTTCAGTTGCATTGAAAGATATTAAATCTATAGTAAACGACAAACAAGTATGTCGATGTACGTGATTTCAATGTCAATTATGCTGACGTTTTGCTGTGTAAAGAATGAATAATATTTATGATGTATGTTACAATAAAATAAAATAATACTCGTACCTGGCTTTATTTTTAGAAAAGTAAACGCCCTTGAAATATTATAACTTAATTATAAAGTTATTAATAAAATTAAAATTAATAAAGTTTTTTTCCCAACTCAGGCATTCGAAATGCTCGATCGTGTATCTAACGTTCTAACACTAAAAGAGGGCTTTTCATGCCTTCGTTGAAAAAAAACACGGTGTGCAACACGGGGAAAAAAGCTATTTCTAGTATGAAGGTGAGGTTTTCAGCACTCGTCTCTGTTTCGGTCGCCTTCAGCGCCCTCGACTCCGACTTGTAGAACACCTCACCCTCGCTAGAAGTGGCCTACTTTCTCCCTTTGTTGCGCAATGTACTATTTCGTAGAAATTTAATTTCTGTCTTCATATTATAATTTTAAAGCAATTTCAAATATAGGAGACCATTTTGTCATTGGTTATGCAGTACACAGTGCGAGTTTAAAGTTGTAAAAAGAATTTGCAAACTCAAGAAAACGTTTTTGCTTTACTTATTTCAGTAGAGCATCAAAGATAAAATAAATTTAAATTTAAATAAATAAATAAAATTGGTCCCGAAATCTCCTT
This sequence comes from Ormyrus thymus, assembly GCA_035582935.1. NCBI lineage: Eukaryota > Metazoa > Arthropoda > Insecta > Hymenoptera > Ormyridae > Ormyrus > Ormyrus thymus. Next base: position 870 of record JAWWEM010050500.1, read on the forward strand.
CGAAATGAATAAATTGATACTCGGAGGAAAAAGCCGCAGAAAAATTCAGGCCTTCCACTCAGGAGCGCAAACGCGCGCAATTACCTGGCTCGCTCTTAGCCGCGAGCGGCCGCGCGCGAAATGAGAGAGCGCGAGTACCTGTTGCGCGGGGGCCGCTACGTTTGAAGTGATTGATGGCGGGTCGCGGGTCAGAGGGGTGGAGCTCCTCGCCCAGGGATACCGGCACGTGGCGCGAAAGCTGCTCGTCGATGCTGCTGCTCTCGCGAGGCTCGCGTCAATTATGCCCAGGAGAAATTTATGGAATAGGTGCTGTTTACGTTCTTGAGCGTTAGGTGATACAAGTAAGTGAGATTTTTTATTTAAGTTAGTTCTCAATATTTATTTTAAGACGATTGCTTTGCTACTAGAACCGGAAACTAGTTAGCTCTTTGTAAATGAAATGAAATTATTGATACTTAGACGATAATTTAATACTTGCTCTAAAAACATATATTTTTTATAAAGTACTTGTTTCTTTAAAAGAAGCTGGAGCTTTAAAAGAAGCGAAGCCAAGTAATAAAGAAATCGACAGTAAATCAGCTCGAAAATCGTGGCCCAAGAAACAATATATTACGGCAGCACTTTCCAGCTGCAAAAAGTGAAAAACCGCCTCCACGAGGAGCGCAGCACGAGGCGCAGCACGTCCAAGCACGCGACGCAATGATTTACAGGCGGCAGCCCGGGAAAGAATGACGTCCGCGTCGATTTTCATCCTCCGTGAACTGGCGAGCTTGCGACGTAAATCGCGCCTATATTTATATATTTCCGCGAAAGTTCGGGCTGGGATTCGCGCCAGGAAAAGAAGCGGCGGGAGGAAAAAGGAGGAGCGTCGAGAGGGCCGTTATTTCGAGCGCGTAATATCGCTTCGTTATTCGCCGCTAATGACACACCCCGCCGGCGAATTTATGGGGAGGCTGAGAGGAATCGGGCTGATTTCACGGCTTGTGGAAGGAGGGGAAGAGGCTCTGCTAAACTCTTGAGCGACGTGTTCGCGAATTAGTGCGAGGCTTTTTCGAGCTCTCTTCCGTTTACAGAGGAATTAAGTGTCGCGCGGAGCGTTATTGTTTTCATTGCATGCTGATGCGGTAAAACGATTAATTTGCAAATTCTTACGTTTACGTTATTCAAAATAAATGAACGCGTCTTTTAATTATTGGTAAAATTTTAAAAAACCTATGTTATATATTATATATCTAAACAACGACTCAAATATATCATCTGAAAAGAAAAATATTACTAACAAATACTACAATGGACACGTAAACCACTGAAGGCCCTTTGACAATTATAAAGACGTGTATATTACTGCAGAGGTCAAAGGTACAGTACATTAATGTACGCAATCGTACCCTGTAATTCGAATACACGTTTCTCCCCAGAATCTTAACATCAGACCTTATCTTTCCTGTAGAACTGGAACTCACGCGCGACTTGCACAATTGTTGCTCGCTAATCGATTCGCGGCAAAAGTACAAGAAGTAGTTATTTCGATCGCTTGAAACAGCACACTTGAAAACTCGGGCGTGATTGGATAGTTTGCGTTGTTTTTTTAATAGAAAGTTAGTGGCAGATTTATTTTTTGACTTTATCGCTTGCTTTTTAATTGTCCTACCAAAATTATAAGGCGAATTTTAAAACGAGATAAACTCCTGCCAAGCAATCTCCCCCACGAAAATCTTAGTGCAGATTAATCAAGTTGCCAGCGCAGCTCGCGACTGCATCTCTAACCTCCGTCAGTCGGTCGCGGTCTTAAAATTCCCCCGGGGTGAATCGCCGGTGGGTTAACGATCGGCGTCGCGGCCGCCGGATCTTAAGGACAGTCGGCTCCTTTGAGGGCTTTCGCCTAATAAATTAATCTATTAGCGCGGCTGCCGGGCCGCGCATAATCCCCAATTAGGGCGAAATTGATTGCGCCGGATTAATGCCGCCGAGTGCAGCTCCTATCGCGCTCCGTTTCTATATTTGCCCGCGGAGAAAAATCCTCGGGAGAGCGGCTTTTTTTTGGTAGAGGAGGCCGCTCGTATCGCTGAATCTTTCGGCTTGTAATTGACGGCATGAGGAGATTAGATCAAGGGTCAATTGATTTCTTTTAGCTTTGTTTCGCTGCTGCTTTCTGGGGGATAAGCCTGCTTTTGACGTAGCGTAAAATTTAAAGTTTAACAAATTTATCTCAGGTTTATTCACAGAAAAGTGCACATTTTAATTAGTTTTGGGTGAAAATTTCTTGAGAGTAATAGAGTATCCTGCATCGCATTAATTAGCTTCTTTAAGATAGTTTGATGTTAAATAATTTTGAACTCTATTTTATAAATATAGTAAAAATTTAATTTCAATATTTGTTGTAAACAGGTCGTGATTAATAAAGCACTTAATGTTGGTTCGCTCCTTTTTCGTTCAGTGCAATGAAAAATTAATATCAAAATTAAGAAAACCTACTCATCTGAATAAATTAATATCTTTTAACAAATGCTACTTATACTACAGATCTAATCTCAATTCAAAGTTCGTTATGGTTATTAATAATGAAGAAATTTCTCTGGAAATAAAACTATAGATAATAAATGTCCAAGAGGGATCACGTCCATTACGTAGAAAGCTTTAATACACTCGAGTAAACCAAAGCGCAAACCAAGAACCGGCCGCACGAGCAGCAATAAATAAATCTCCTTAATAATATCATTATTAATTACCGAAAAAAAAGGCAATCCACAAATTACCGGCATTAACTCTTACGCACAACGGATACAATTAGCTGTAGCTGCATCGGCGAGTCGGTGGCTCTTTATCTCCGGCGGCGGGCGACAGTCGCGGAAACTTTACTCTCCCACGCTTAAGGGGACGGGCAACAAATTGTCCTCGCGGACTTGGCGCGATTCATAAATCAGGAGATAAGATCGCGGACGTTGGGGAGGTCCGGCGAGAGCGCTCCTCCTTTTTTAATCAGCCGATTCTTCTTTATTACGGCGACGCGAGCGACGGTAATTAGCCGGAATTAGGGGATACGCGACGATCGGCGTCGTTTGTCTTTGCTGGTTATTCATCGAGCTTTGAGCTTCGGAGCTGCATTAATGCGGGAAGCTTCGTTTCGAGATATTGCCCGACATTTTTTAACGGAAATTCGAGTGGTTGAGTAGTGTTTGCCTTCTTTGGCGGACGCTGCTTTGTAAGTGGGAATGTAAAGGATGAGAATTTAATTGTCAAGTTATTGATTGGAGGTAGCAGAGCAAGAATTATCTCAACATTCATTTGTTTCTCTTGCAGCTGCAGAGAAATCGAGTGAAATATCGTTTTATTATTCGTTGATTTAAGTACAGAACCAGAATCTTTTTAACACAAGCAGTAAGCATCGCGTGCAATTTAAATTCTCCTCCGCAAATATCGAATCTAATCGCGAAATCGCATTAGCATTCAATACCTGTTCCACTGAAAACGCATTACCCAAACTGCAGAAGCGCTTCTAAACGTCCGGGGAGCAGCAGCTGCCCCGAACGCATCGCGTGCCGAGCGTCCAGGCTAAATTACTTGCAATTTTATCGATAAGACTCTCGGGCATCTTCGATAATTATTCAGCCGAGTGCGGTTCTCATCGGACGCTTTGCGCTAATAAACCGCGGCTACTGCGCAAGCGCAATCTTAATCGCGCGAATTAGTCAGCGACCGGCACGCAGCGGACTAATCGTGCGTCGTCCCTCCCGTTTGTTCAGGTACGGGCAGATGCGTCAACTAAGGAACGATTATAACATTTTTTGCTATTGGAACTGAATTTTTGTAAAGAATTTTTGCAAACAATTCCGGTAGAAATGCCATACTTGTAGATGAGAAAGCTCGCCTTCTTACTTGGAATAATCCCACTTAATATCCAGAATTAGTAAAAGGATCTGCGCAATTAATGATAAACGGTACCTCGCAATTAATAGACACGGAAAGTTAGTATTCGCTCGGTGAAAAAACGGCTCCCGCAATCTCGGTCAGAAAAGGAGCAGCAAAGGGGCGGGAGATTGAGTTGCGAGGCTAATGCTCGTGGCTTCGGGGCTTGGCACTTATTTCCAGCGATTCGCGGCAATTTAGCGCTCGCTCGTGCGAGATGCTTATGCCCCGCGCGCACCTGACTGATGACTATTGATTCGCCGTCATTTTGCACCCGGCTACCGCTTAACGATATTGCTGCCTGCCGAGCGCGTAGAGCTCTCATTACCGTGTTTGCTTTGAGAGGAGTTTTAAAAGGGAACTTCTCCAGCGGTATGAGCAGCTTTAATGCCCCGGAGTTGCAGCTCGATTAAAAGAGGATTGCGTTTTTAAGTAGATGAATTTACGTTTAAAAATTCGAAAGTTAAACATTTCCTTGCCTTAGTAGTCGAATACGACTGCTGGAAGGTTTCGTCATTCCACAAAAAAACGTTAAATTCACTAATCTAAAAATTATGCATCCAAAACAGTACTAAAAAAACTAATTCTCATCAAATTCTTCTTTATCAGCCTCCCACATCTCCTGCGCCGATCCCCTAATCAGTCTACGTCTATTAAAACTCGCAAACGTCTATTAAAGCAACCTCCGCGGCATTTCTCAGCAGCTCGAAGCGCGGGAGACGGAAGGACACGAGATTCCCGTCAGCAGAGCTGCGATAGCCGGATTTATGCGCCAGTTTTACAGCGCCGAATCCATCGGAAAGAAGGAGGGCCGATCGACCGCCCAGATAAGTTCGCGAAAATCCGAGGTACCGTTGCGATCCGAGCACACCCGCTCATTTCTCCTTATCGCCCCCGGAGACCAGCGGTGTTTAGTGCTAAAAGCCAAGGATCATTCTGGAGAGACGGACGGGCTGATCTTTATGAGGAATCCGGCGTGGGTTGGACGTTTCACTGGGATCGGCTGCTGATTTCGGGAGTTTCTTGCGAGGTTATTTTCGATTTACCGAGTACCTTTTTTATGTTCGGGGATCGAAGTTTATTAATTAGTGGCTTTCGGTTTTCGGAAATAAGAGACATTTTCAGAGGAATGATTTTTATAACGTAAAGTACGAAGAAACAGTGAAGTCACGATTGACATGATGACTTGTTATTTGCTAGAAAAAATGCAATAACTACAAAATCGTAATTTCAATTACTGAAACGAGTATCATATAAAATCTAATGTAAACTTACAATTTAATACCTTCTGCAATGATCCAAACTTTATAGTTGACCGCAAAACATTTTACAGACACTTTTTCAACGACCGATTAAAAAAAGTCTGAGCTAAAAAAATAAGCACAGATAAGGCATAAAAGCACTGTTACAATCAAAGCCCGCAATAACTCAAGCTTCCAACTTTCTCGAGGACAGTTGTAGCAAAAAGCTTATTAAATTCCAATCCAGCGAATAACCTTTCAACTTCCAAAATATATAGCCTCCCCACCCTCCGCCCCCTCGGCCGTCCAATCGCCTGCTCTGCTCTCGCGCCGGCGCATTAGTGCTTTTTTGCCGGAGCAGCGGCGGCGCCGGTCGTTTACGCGCCGTAAAAGCCGTCATCCCCGCGTTTTTTTTCGGCGCGCGCGAGTCGAAAGAGCCGCGTCCTCGCAAAAAGCGCGCCCGAAATAATTATCGGGCAATTAGTCTCTCGTAAAAGCGAGGATGACGCGACTACCCGATAAATTCCGGCCGCGGCAAAAAGCGCGGGAGATCGTAAAGGTGCGTGCGCGCGCAGCTACTCGCGCATGACAATGAGCGCCGCGACTCTCTCGTTAACGGTTTGCTTTTTGCCGACTCGCCCAAGGTGACATTGTTTATTGGTGCCGGAGTTAAGGCTCCTTGCTTTTTTCTCCGCCGGAACGGTACTTAATTCTGGATGCAGATGGAGCTTTTTCGTTAGGAGGCTGCGGGCGGCTGAGGAAGATGTTGCCGGAGGCATGCGGATTGCTCGATTTTTGCTGTATGTTAATGAGACGACCTGTTTGCTCGATGTTATGGCACTTGGAGACAAGCTTGGCGTTATTGCCCCGGACGCTATTGGGGTAATGTGTGTACTTTGTGAGAGAAAGTTTCTGGAGAATAATGAGTTGAAGAAACTTTATTCTTGGTATGCGAATGTTTCAATAGCAGAAGAGGATTTAAGAGTTGCTCACTGACTGCGAAGTAAAGGAACGCAAAAAGTCTACTTTTACAGAATAACGCATTCTGTGATAAAGCCTCATGATTTTTCTAAAGATATAATACATCACAAAGAATAATACAATTTAAACAAAATGCCTTTAAAAAAAATTTTTTGACTTATTATTATTTATATTATTTAACATTTTGAAAACAAATATTTTTTCTCCCCATTTCATTCTAAATTTCAATACCCCATTTCATCGGCAAAAAATTAGCGAAAAAAACTCAACGAATGGTGTATAAAGAGTAAAATGTAGTTGAATAATCGCTTATTCACTAAACACACTTAATAAGCAGTTAAATCTTGTCGTAATCCCACGACTATCATAAGCGTGGGTGATCGATTCAATTCGGTATAATTACAATGCATGAGTTGCGTCGATGTTACTACAATAGACAGCTTTCCTTATTTAAAAATCATAATCGCACAACGAGATGACACACAATTGGGTTATATTGCTTTTTTCTTCAACCTATCATTCTCGATGTACGGAAGATAAATTTCACTTTGAATGTTGAAATGTATTCAACTTCTTGATGAAAAAATTGAAGGTTAATTTGAAATTTGAGACATTAGTTTTAATTGTATAATATTATTTGATTTTCTTTATTAAGTTGAATTTTCATATTACATTATATTATAAAAATGAAATATTCATGATTTACACGAGTTACATGCATCTTGAGGTATCTTGGATGTAAAATTTTATGAACACCCGCGACTGCCATTAATTAAAAGAATTCTAACGAAATAAACTTGTTTGGCCTTATCTCATCTATACAAGGTTGCACGTCATTAGTTCTTGACAAGATCAACTTCAAAACATTACAGAATTTTCTTTACCGAATGATTCAACTTAATTATATTACAGTAAATTACAGAGTTAAGCGCACTTTACTTCGTGTCAATAAAATTCTGAATTTTAGCTTTTCCCTGATAGCACATTAAACACCTAAGTGGAAAAATGAAAAAATGACTATAGAGAAGGGAGCAAGAAAGGTTACGGATATCCGGCGCAGCGATATTATTAATGTGTTCTGGATTTATAAATTGCGGAAGGCCACAACACGTCTCTGGCAAAAACGACCGGCGCTTAACTGCACTTACCGGTCGACGGAATCGACGGCTTACGCCTCGTATATTGATTAACCAATCTGGAGATTAGGTGTGGTAATCCGATTATGACCGCACGTTTTCTTGCTACGCGAGTTTCTTTTTCCGCGTCGGACTTTCTCACATAGTAAATTACCCCGGGGACATAATGCTTCTGAAAAATTCAGCTTTACGGTGAGAAAGACTATTGGTTTTTGAAACAATAATCGAGATGTTATCGACGAGGTGATTAAGAATTACAGAAAAACCCTGGATATTCTTTCTGATGAGTGAGAGGTGACTAATGGGGTCGTTAGATTTACCTGTTCTCGCTTTTTAATCATCATCAATCTTTGATGTATAACGTTAGGAAATTTAGTGAGATATGTTAACTATGTAGGTGAATACATATTTCTTGACAGGATTATCTAGCATGATTTTTCTTGAGGCTTTTAATGGCTAATTAGTATTTTATCGAGTACAACCAACACATTTGTTGGGATAAAATTTTATAAAAATCTTTGGAGTGTACTTTGGATAGTATACTTTTATTTGAACCGAGTATTGTTTAATTTAATACAATTATACATTAAAAGTTGAATTATGCCTGCAAGCAGCATTTTTCCAAAGTCCTTAATTTTTCATCATTTTCAATTTCGCACACTGGATAAGCAGGAACTCCAATAGACCGGTTTCGTACGCACTGCCCGACATGGTTTCGTTTCCCGCGATAGGCAACGGCACTTCGCCGGGAGCTTTTTACGGGGGCATAAAAGCTGAGGATGATCGCGTAAGCGCGCCTTTAATGACGAAAAACTCAGCCGGCTCATTTCGTAAACGCTTAATACGGCCTTGCCGAGCGAGTACTATCATTTTCAACGGAAGACCGTCTCGGATAGTTATTACGCTTTGACATTTTTCTCCGGGAGTTTTATTGCGCGGAGATGCTGTATGGGAATTGTTCTACCTTTGCGCTGCTTTTTACGGCGGAGCTCAGGGTTTTGCTTTCGGTTTAATCTGTTTATTATTAATCTACAAGTCGTGCATAGCTTTGTGTCATTATAGGTTATTAGATTAATTAGGCGCGTTTAAAAGTTAGACCGTAGAAATGCACGTAGACTTTGGTCATTTTGATTTATGACATATAAAGCATATATTGAACTGAATAAATGTATTATTCGAATCGTGTCCTAGTCGTTGTATCATAGGATAGTAGACCAGAATAAGATAAATTATTTTCTAATTTCTGCGTTTTCATTTTTAGAGATACACGTGAATGCAGCCTCGTTAAAACTAATTTGTACAATAATTGATGAAGTGGATAACATTATCACTGCTGTCCAGAGCCAATTACACCGATTCCGGCAAACAATCAATCCTCCCCCAAAAAAGCCTTATCAAAAGCAGAAAGCAAGCTCCGCCGCCGAGCTCCCAGTCCCTCATTAAACTCTCCGAATCGCTGGCTCTCGTAAATAAGCTCTCGTCCACCCTTCCACACGTGCAAAGTCCCCGAGCGGTCACGCGGCGCATTCCGGCGATTTTTCCCGCGCGGAAATTCCGTCCTTGTGAATGTCGAAGGCTGCGTGGGCGCGGGTAGCCTACATGAAAGGGTAGGTCGCGCGAGTTCTACGTGGGTTCGAGTTTTACACGCCCGGCGTGATTTACTGGCTCCACGTGCCCGTGTCGCGGCGGCTGATTACGCGAGCCAGCGGCTTTTATGATCGGGATTGTTGTAAGAGGTTTATGGCGCTTTGAGCTTTGGAATCTTGTTTTTGTTGCCGCTTCGATTCTTGCTTCGATTACATATTCTTTCGTAACTGATTTTATAGCAAATTTGACAATCAAGTAAAATTAATCACAAGTTTCAATGCTCTTTTCTGAATATGATGTTTTCAAGCTTTCGTAAAGTATCGTGAGTCCTTACATTGAAATGCATTGCCGTAAGCGAAGTTTCATCGGCACCTTTCCCAAAACTTCTCGGCAGAGGCGTCGAAAGAAATGCGAGAAGGTCTCCAGGCGCGAAAAAAGTTTTGCCGCGTGGCGCATTAGCATATTCGGCACGAGGAGTCCGCTCGGCGGACAATAAAACCGGCAGTAAACACGTGTTCCGCTTGCGCATTATGCGGGCGCAGCCGCAAATTACGCTGACCCCGAGTGCCTTTTTGCGGACCGCTCTGTCTGGTAATACAGCTTGCAAAGCCACCTGGCTGCTCGCCGATCGCTGGGGAGGTGGATGGCTTTTGGATATTGGCAGGTTGTCCTCACTGCTGAATAAGCTATTTTTATACGAGGGCTTTTTATGATTACAAGATGGATTAGGAGATGGACTGAAAATGACTACGAGATATTTTTCATCTTTTCTATTGATTAGAGTTACTAATATCTTATGAATACCTTATGATTTTTATGAATTTTTTATTTATCATACTACCTTAATCATAAATAAAATAATTTAAGTAAAAATTAAACTGATAAATATTCTCTTATTTATATTCAATACTTATTTCATAAGATATTTCCACAGAATTTTACACTCGAAAGGCAGAGCTGCATTTTTTATAAAGCGACATTACCATTCGCTTCAATTACACTAAAATATTTACGAAACAACAGTACTATCGCATACCTTTTCCAAATTATTGTCCAGCCATTGAAATCCAAAGATGCAACGCCGATTCTTCGCGGCTTCCAAGCTTCCTCGAAAAAAGCCTATCGGAACCACCGCAGCATAATAATCACCGCAAAGAAAACAAAGCTCATCCACTCCCCACTAAACCGTTGACTCGATTACTCTTAGCAAGCATCGTCTTACGAATTAATTAAAGGTGGCATTTCCGGCGATCCTTTAAAACGACGCTCGCCCACACTTGACTCGCGCCGTAGTCGATCCTCGCTTCTTCTTTTTTTCGAAGGCTCGAAGGCGTTTTATTAAATTCCGTGAGCGGCGCGAGCATCCATTCGGATTTCCAAGCGGAGTAGCCGAGGCTTAATGGTGAACGATTAGGGGCGTTTATCAAGCGGCGTAATTAATATTTCGAGAGATGCGAGAGATGGGAGGTATGGTAATCTGTTAATGCATATGAATGCAGGCTAATGCGTGGATGAATATTAAAAATCGATCTCGAGCTTTTATGTGGAATTCAAATTTTTATTTAGAAATATTATGCTGAAGATTGTTTTTAAGTTTCGTTTTTAACAGGACCTTTAGCAAAAAAGATGATAATTTTTGATATTTATCAAGCAAAAGCAAATTCTTCTTTTTTTTAAATTAAAAACTAAGGAATCGAATTAGATCTTCTTTTCTCCAAACCAGTACTTTACGTTCATTCTAGAAAATCATAAGCACGATTAAAATCTTGACCCAATTCACGCTAAACATCTGGTGCACTATTTTTTCACTTAAAAGCAAAATTTATCTTCCTCTGTGAAACTCCAAAAGAAGTTAAATTCAGCCGCAGCTTGAATTTCCTCGAGAGCCGCATAAAGCTGGCCCTTAAACCACGCTCATTACCTGAAACGTGCATAATTTTCGCGCGAACACAGAAATAAACTCCGAGCCGACGCATCGGCCCGGATCCCCGAGCCCGAGCTAGAGGCTTCCGCGTTCGGCGCGCAAAATAATCGAGTGCGCGCAGCTCGAATCACTATATTTCTCGGCGGATCGGGAGTAATCCGAAACTTGGACGATGCTATCGGACGTGGCCGATCGTATCTGGGAGGACGACGAAATTACACGTCCTGTATTCCTTACGACCCGCTCCGGTGCTACTTGTAGTAGCGAGACACCTATGATGGCTTGTAAATTCCGCGCCGAGACGCCAACGTAATATTCAAATTGGACCGCTTGAGTCGGAAAAATTGCTGGGTGGGTACGTTGCTTTAGCTGCCGAGATGGGGAAAATGTAGTACTGTCGTATTTTAGCTTGGCGCTTGCTGGATCTTGTTCTTCAATTCTGTCGGGGTCTGATTTTATCGATTTTTCTCTCTATATTACATAATTATTTATTATTCTACTTTGGTAATTATTGTCTTTCTTTAGCATAAGCCAAATTACGTAGCATTGCAAAGAAAAGAGAAATGATACTTTTTCTTTTTCAGAGACCAAAGATTCGTCAATTCCTCCTTGTTTACTCAAGTCATTCCAAGGCCCGAAAAATGTTGTAGCTCCGCTACGTCTTCCCTCTCAGCAAAGTCGCTCGAGATCACGAGGCGTGATTCGATTAACGCCGGTCGCTGCGGTTTTACATCGATATAATTGCAGGCTTTCGGCCTCTCGGCTCTCGTTTGCGCTGTTTTGCATCCCGGCTCCATTTGAATCTTAATGAATTTCTTGTCGCTGCAGATATCGGCCACTTCGCAGAAGCGGAAGAACAGCGCTATCACGTGCCCAAAGAAACAGGGAGCAGGCGCCCCATCTACGCTGGAGAAACTTGCTCTGTTTTTCTGGAGGATTTAGGTTTTTGGATTTTATGATTTTTGTAACTGGGATGAGAGGTCGTCAGAAAGGAATTCAATACCAATTTTAGAAGCAATATGCTTCTTATATTGCTCGAATTTCATTGAAATTAGAAAAATCTTTCTTGTAATAAAATGCTAACAAAAACTGCTGCCTAAAATCTGATGCGAAATTAACTACATTTGTTAAATCAATATGTTTATTATAATATCCATAAATATTGCCAAAAATGCTGTTTCTTTTTATTAGACAGCAATGAAATTAAATCAAGAAAAGATACAAAAAGGATTTATTCTTTTGAATCTTGAATTTAGATTGCGATATCAGTCTTCATGAAAAGAAGGAAAATTCGTACGCCGAAATGGTGAGGCAAGAAATTTATCAATGAGCGGAAAGAGGTTAAACGAACAAAAACAAACTAGTTCATTTTTAAAGTCACAAAAATACTTCTTTATATAAACATGATGCTCGAAAGTTTGTGCCGATGCGCGATAGTGGCTATCGGACTTATTGCTAGCTCCATGCTTTCTTTTATCATATCTCCCATTCGTAAATGACGGATGCTGAGTTATTGTTTCCAGATTAGTGGAGCGGAGACAGTTGAACGCAGACCGCCGAAGTGATCTCATCGTCTGTACAGCTTCCCTGTTAATAAATTCTAATCGGCTAAATTAACGTAAATTTGTATCTTGCCGATCTTTGGAATATAAGTGCCTTTAAATTTTGAAAGTTTTGTTGTGTCAACGGCAAGCTTGCATTACTGCTTTGAGGTGCGATTGACGAGTTAATATAGTCTTAATACTACTGACGCACGACTTTTTAATCTTTTGTTGCTTTTAGTAATCTTTTAGCTAACATTTAACAAAAAATTTTTTTTTGAAAAATAGTTTCTTGATTCAATTTTTCTTTTGTCGGTAACCAATCAATATGAATACTAACAGCTTTTTGCAGGATTCTATCGAATAATGTGGTCAACGTATAAAATACTAGCGATCTTAGTTTTCCTCTACACTTTCTCAAACGCTAGAGCAGCAGAAAATCAGACTTATAGGAAAGAATGGAAGTTCCAAGGCCATGCATCATTCAAATACGGTCGATCTATCGCGTACGATGACAACAGCTTCATATATGCAGTTTGCACTGAAGATAAATTGCCAGCTGAGATGCACTGCAACGTCACGATGGATACGCCGGTTCAACGATGGTAAACATAATATAAATTCTTACTATTAGTCTGTTAAAAAGTTTTTGTATACAAAATAGAATGTTGCTACGGTTTGAATAAAATCTTCAAATTAATCTCATTTTTTAACTGTTTATTAGGAACTCGAGTAAGTCTCGTAGGCATACCTGCAAGCTAAACCTGACTGGAACCGTGGTAGGGGAGGATAGGTTTGAAGTCACCGACGTAGTGTCAGTGGAAGGTTTCGCAAAGGACCGAGTAATCATCGTCTGGTGGGAGAGGCCAAAAGACAGTCAGTTCGAGGTCCAAAACATCAGAGTCAGCATCGTCCACATTTTCAACTGCTCAACCGTCCATCTAACCTTCCCAATCGACTTGGAACGCCACGTTCTTCTGAGCAACGTCATTGTTTATCCCGACAGCTTCGACGTTATCATCTCCAACAAGGCTTTGTGCAACACCAGCATAACCTGCAGAATCACATACGATGTCGAGGGTCGCCAAATAGGACATCCTTCGCTCTTTCCAAATAGTTTGGCAGTAGCTTACACCCAGCCTGTCTCGCTTAACTCGTCAGACAAGGGATTCTATGTGTGCGGATCTGACATGAGTGCCTGGAAGTTCAGAGCCATGCACGTAAATGCAACAGGTGGTAAGACCAACCTGTTGAAGGTCAGCGCTTCTGATCCCAGGGACATCTACTGGACTACCTCAAACTCGCATGAATTGTATGCGATCTGCTTGATGGGATACAGGAAGATCCACTGCGCTCAATTTGATGCTGGAAAGAGTGTCAAGTTAAACGCTAGTATAAGTGTCAACAGCCCGGTTGATTGGATGGCTGCGTATAACTTGAAGGATGCCGGAATGTTGGTCTTCGTCGGCCAATGCCACAACAACAAATGCAGGAGTTTTAAAAGTACTTTGATTCACAAGAAGGGGCACAAGGATAAGGCAGTGGAAGTACATGGAATGCAGATTAAGTGCGCCTGTGTGCCTCACGAAATGTCGGTGAGCATTAAAGAGATCGGCGATGACTTCTGCTTTTATTTCGCGTGTGCACAGCCAGTGGAGAAACAAAATAATGTTACTGTCAAGAGTAGTGTAAAGTTTAATGTCAGGTGCGTTCCGAGAGTGGAATTGAAGCTTTAAAACGCTTTTAAAAATATCTATTTCTGAACTATATTATCTCTATTGTGTAAGCTACGCCTAAAAGAAGCTGGGTCTGTGCGTTCTTCGTTCATGAAATATCTCTAAAGTATAAGGAGAACTGTCAGATCTGCAATATTTCCTACGTCATTCTTATTAATTGCGTGAATAATTCAATAAGTCATTGCTAATATTCCAAAACTTTTATTTTATCTTTAACAAAGTTGGGGAAATATTATTCAAGCTTATCATTTAAACGAGGGACTTGTAAAAATCTTTAGATACTAGTTTAAAATTATTTGTTAAAATAATATAATTTTTATAAAGTTTACACTGCAATACCTATGAATATTTAATAATCGTATTTATTAATTTACATGTATTTCTACCTAAGAATAAAAAAAAGATGTTTCTAGTTCATGCCACTTGACTAAATAATAGATAAAACTATCATCTTCCCCACCGATAAAGCAAATATTATCTTTGACGAAAATCGCGCAGAAAGCTCCGAATACAGCCTTGAGTGTAAAAGGGGCAGGGGGGAGTCTCGCGTCAAGTTGTATCACGGGTAATAATAATAACTCCGGCTTCGTTATTGTACCTTAGTCGAGCAAATATGTAGATCGGCTCTCTTGTGGCGCACTTTTACAATATCGGACTCGAGGCTCGCGTTGTAAGGACAGAACTAATGGGCTGTGACGGAGCCGCGCTTGACTTATCGCCGTAGGATTTGTTGCTGCTCTCTCGATTAATTAATTAATGCACCGCTCAATAAAACAATTTAATTGAGCGGAGGTGAGCCTCGCGATGGCATAAATAACCGACTTTCGAAGCGTGACAATTTGAAAGGTCAGAGGAATTATCCTTGAGAGCTGATAGAGTTTGAAGCAATTTAAAGTACTGCGAAGGGGCATAAATTTTGCGCAGAGTGTGAATAATTGGAGAGATATTGGCGAGGCTTGTTTGGTAATTACAGATATTCTGAGATATAAGCTTGTTTGAGCTTGAGTTTTTTTGGACGATGAAAAAACTGGCAGTTCTGAAACGACTGGAAATAAACGAGTTTTGTGTTAAAGCATGCGTAGATAATTCTGTAGTTTCTAGATTAATTTCCATTTATAATTTTTCGAAAAGTTGCCAATTGTTATAAAACGATTTATTGTAATTTTCTTCGAAATTTATCGCTCGGAAATTATTTTTGATAAATAAAGATAAAGTCCCTCGATCGAGAGAATTTTTCTTTGATTTTATAGAGAATTTGGAGTATTTCTATAAATAACAGTTCCAAAAATTTGGAAAACTATGATAAATGCTCGGAAGATAAAAAGCGACCTTAAACTTATTATACATGTTTATAAGCTCCGAACGAAGTGCGGCAGTAAAGACGCCTAATGAATAAATCCAGGCTCTCCATAATAAGTCGGCGATACTCGATTCGTTACTATATAAAACTGTTTCGCTCTCCGAAAAATGAGTGCCGCTGAATAAACGAGCAGCAGTACAATTTAAATGCCGGCGATTTGCATATTCCATTTCCCAACTCGTAGCTCATCGGGCAGGTTTTTCAATTTTCGCGGCTGCCATAAAGAAGAAAAGTACCGGCACGCGCTCGGCGTGTTTCCTGAAAAAGGCCGGTATCAATCGCGCATTCCGGTCTATTTATCACGGCGACTTATCTTTCCCCATCCTCGCTCGCTCTCAACTCGTGCGCGCAATTACGGCGCGCCTCTCCCTGGTGATCGTTATTATTTTTCGATTGCGCCTCCCACTTTTTTGCGCAGGCGCGAGCAGCCCTTTTTAATTTAGCGAGCCGCGCCTGCGCAGGATGTATGGAGAGGAGCGCGCCCCCGAGCTACGAACGGAAGCACCGCGTTCCGCCTTACTTTATAAAGCCGGCTGCTATTACGCTTGATGCATTTATATGGATCGTGGAAAGGAATTAACCCTTACGGTCAGGAATTAAGTGCCGGCTTTTTTGCCCGGATGAGATTCAATTTTATGTGGATAATGTCGCTTTCGCATAAAGGTACTTTCGTGTACATATTTGGCTTTGAACAAAGATAAAGATCGAATCGTGTTACGTTTAGTGTATAGCATTCAAATATA
Source organism: Ormyrus thymus (assembly GCA_035582935.1). Lineage (NCBI taxonomy): Eukaryota > Metazoa > Arthropoda > Insecta > Hymenoptera > Ormyridae > Ormyrus > Ormyrus thymus. The sequence goes on from JAWWEM010050500.1 coordinate 17,025, forward strand.
AAGTAACTAGATTGTCAAATTTTAGTAAATAATTCTAATAAATAATTATGCTAAATAATTTATAAAATTATATATTTTAAACAACGTTTCAGTGTTTTCTGCTTAATAAAAAAGTGTAATAAATGATGAGATCATAAGTTTAATAAAACATCTTTTATTATTATGCTTGTACGAACTAATTCAATCTTGCATGTGTATTGATTTAGCACCTAAAAATTCCAATTATTCAAAAGTTTAATTAAAGTTTAATATCTGCGATTAACATTAAAAATCGTAATTAACAGAGCGATATCGGTAATAAACTCGGTCATAAACTTTTTCCATCGAGCTTGCGTTACGTAATTAGCCCGTCTCGCGACGTCCTCTCCGATCGTCAAAAATTTATAATCACCTTCCCCGCCAATTACCAAAGCGATCGCTTTCAAATTAATTTCTCATTAATCGAGCCATAACTGTCAGCTGAAAATTGCATCTTTATAAACCGCCAGAAAATGTCGCGGCGCCCGTTAATTACTCTCCGAGCCCGTCAAAGAGAACCAGTCCAAGGTGTATTTGCAAAAGGACTGCGCCTACGCATAGCCACCCTTCTGCTTCGACTAAGTGGGTGGAGCTGAGGCGCTGATTAGCCGCCACGTGAAAGATGCCGAGGCCGAGATTAAACTTCCTAGCGGTAGGCTTGCAGGTTTCTATAGAGGACGTGTTTTCGAGGAGCGGTATGTTTGACGATTAAGTGCAGATTGTATATGTAGTGGTTAACGTAGCCTTGGGACGTGATTTAAGCAGTGTCTTCTGAAGCTGCGATTCTTTTCTCTACTTTTAAGAGAAATTATAAAGTAGAAGAATACGTGTGATAAATTGAGCTAATAAAAAATTACTTGTCTGCGTAATGCAAATTGTACCATTTGAATTATCAGCAGATTCAAACATTAGTTATACATAAAAAGGTAAGTTTAATACAGCTTTGCAGCAGAAATTCCGCAAAGAGCTGTAATAATTTATTGACATACCCAAAGTACACGATCCCACCGACTCCCAGAAAAGATCAACACCCTGCAGCGGGCGAGGAATCAAAAATCCCCAAAGGCCGGAAGCCCAAAAGACCCGGAGCCCTGACAAAACAGCGGTGGCGAAGGGCTTTGCACACAAGGACGGAGCGGAAAGAGCCTCGCGCTGATAAACACGTGTAGCTTTTAGCGTGGCATCCGAGAGAGAAAGAGAGAGGGAGTGAGAGGTAAGAAGATCGTATCTCTCCGAGTAAAATATGCCCGCGGGAGACAATATTAACTGCTCGCTGCTTCTGCTGGCCCTCCCACCCGCCGCCTCAGGCCCGCCGGAATCCGCCCTAATGAGCTATATGCATATGTGTGTAGCCGAGTGCGTCGTAACAGGGAACGCTCGACTATCTTTTCGCGCTGCTGAGCCTCCTCTTTCGCGACGAGAGATTTTTCTCTTTCAGATCATTATGCCGCTGGAAAGCTGCTGACTGGATGGGGTGAACTGTTTTAGGACTGTAAACTGAAATGAATTTTAGATGCTAGCACAGTTTTCGCGTTTCTATTTACTTTTGAGAAACAAACTATTAAGTATAATAATGTCACTTTGTTGACGATAGGTTTTAATTCGTAACTAGTTGTTATTAAGAGTATTGCGCGCAAGCTTGCATGAAAAATGAATTGAAAGAAATGAGGAATAAAATTACGCAGACCAGCACGAAGAAAGTAGATTCAGCCAGAAATGAATGACCTCCCGCCTCCAAGAGCATTCCCGAGCCTCGGAGCCCCGGCAGCAATTCAGCTAAAACAAGCGCAAGACCTCTCTCGCAGATGCTTATCCGCTCGGATTTTCACACATAGCTACCGGCGAGTAGGAGCGCTGTCGCCAGGTTTGAAAAGCGCTGACAAGCTCGTAGTGGAGCAGCGCAGGCGGCCCTTAAAAAACGGCCATTTTCAGGACTCGTGCAGCGGGGCTCGTTACTGATGTCATTGTGCGCACCTGCCATAAACTTGTCGCCCGCGCGAAGAATGCAGCCGATCATGCAAGGAGATAAGTCCCCGGGCCCTACTGCGCACGCGCCGAATGTGCTTCACCGTCTAAGGGCTGCTGCTGACGTCACGCGCTGCTTTCTACCTTTGCTCGGAAGCACGATTCTTTATTAGGTCTTTCGGTTTTTAAATCTCTTGAAAATAGTGTTAAGATAGCGCGCCCTCGTTGAGTTAAAATTTTATTTTTAGAAATAATAATTCATTAAATTTACGGAATGATTTATTCCGCGCGACGCCCGTCAAAAACAACGATACTCCCCGAGCTGAAAACCAGCTGGAGTTTTTGATACCGTTTAATAACGCCTCTATAATTGAAACAATTTCTCGACGCCTTGCGCTTTACTCGGCCGGTATGCGGATTTTTCCTCTCCGCTCTTGCAAAAAGCTTGCTTTATATACACACACCGACGAGACGGCGGATAATTGCGCGACCAAATCGCCCGGCTAATTTATGCCTGCGCGCCTCGTATTTTTAGAAAGGCGCCGCGCGACAGCCGATGCGTGAAGCAAAAACAATCGAGCTTTCCTGCGCTTCGATCCACTTAATGAGCCGTCGGATACTTACTCGCTCGCTTATGCGGTAAGAATTTCGAAATTGTTTATGCAGGAACTAATTTGCGCTGGAAAAGCCGGTCGCAGTTCTATTAAGTCTCTGCGTAATGGATGGAGGCGGGAGGGTCCGCTTGATTTTAATCTGACGCCTTTTTTGGCGGGTAATGACGTCTTGGGAGTAATCGATGGAATTGGAGTAGCTGACGCGGAAAATCTATTGACAAGTTTTCAAGCCTGTAATTTTAGAGGTTCGATGGTGAGAGAAATTTGTAGAACTGCGAATTAAAGCTTTCTGCGGGTCGAGAGCGAAATTTCAACTAGTTTTTAATAATAGATTGAGGACGGTTTATTACAGAGTTTATGCTGGTGGGAATGATTGCATTGCATGTTTATCAATTTTCGTTTAGGAGATTGGGATGAAATATTTCAGTCTTTTCTTAGTTTTAATGGAATGTTTACTTTATTTGTTCCATTAAAGTAATCGCCAAGTTTATGGCCTCAAATTGTAGTTAGTGATAAGAGAAGTAAGTAAACTACTTGAAATGTAATAATAGTTTTGTACGAGCTAATTGCACAAAGATTGTGCTTATTAGTGCACGTAGGATATATAAATTTATACTCTATGGGAACTATATAGATGAGAGCCTAAAATCGAAAATAAACTTTTGTCACTTGAACTCCCGAGAAAATCCATAAAGCCAATTATACCCGTCTGGCCATAAAGCTTCCTCACCTCCGGCAGGATAAAGGAGCCTACACCGGAATATCGAGGTCCGATCGAGTTTTATACTCGGCGGCAGATCTGGCAGCGGTCATCTATTGTTCTCTCGCCCGCGCTTTTTAAAGGGCCGCTGCTTTGGCGCCATTACGCTTAGGGAGTCACGCGGCGCAGCGCTCTTAAAGGCCGCTTATCTAGATCGCATTGTCCGCCTGTCCGGATCTATCACCTCCCACAATGGAAGCTGCGTTCGATGCAGAGGGAAAGGAGAGATATGTATTTTAGGTTGCTTGCTTTAAGGAAGAGACGCGGGAATGGAAGGAAGGGACAAAGAAGAGAGAGGACAGGTGGAGAGAGGATGGCTTTGCGGGAGAGCGAGTTTAATTGATTTCGATGCCTGGCAATGTTTTTTGCTCCCTCAAAAACAGCCTGTTTCTAGCCAAGTAACCGTACAACATTATTTCTTACTTTTTTTCTCACATTAAGTAATTTTAGTCTCAAATTAGATTTGTAATTCATTTTATAATATAGTGCGAAAAAGTGCTAGTACTTAATTACATAAAATGTACAGATATAATTTATCCACACACATAATTCACGCAGTCTAGCGCTACTTCCTATAATATGCAATAAGAAGCGGTAAACCGAATCCACATTTAATTCGCACTTATCGCGACAAACGCAGCACGTAAACAGGCCCCGTCCCATCTAACAAGCTTCACCCCGAAGAAAAAGAAGCTCGACATTTTCAAATCGCTCATCATCATCGTGGCAATTCAGGCAGCTCGCACTTACGCACATGCGCGAAAGCAATAAAAGCGCTGCTGTGCCTTGCTTTCCGCAGCTCAGCGCCGCAGAAGCCATCAGCTCAAGTTCCTGCTTTGTAATTAGCAAAAGACTTTCGCGGCGAACGCGGTAATCTTCGATGGATTCCGCCGATCGCCGACTCTGCGCGCACGTATAGGTAGGCGCATGCGTGGGAAACGTAAATGCAGAGTGGCTAATGAAAATTTAGTGCCGATCATAGGATTTCGGATGAGGACTGTGTTTGTAAAAGGAGACTGACGCTAATTAATGTCGCGAGATCCTAGTGCTTTTTGAGCTTGTTAATTAGCGGCGGAAATTTTGTCGATGGAGCTGAGGTACTGAACCGATGATTGAATAGAGATTGGAATTTCTAAGACTAATTGGGGCTAGAGTGAAGTATTCGAGTTTTTTTTTCTTACAATTTAAGATTTAGCCGCATTTCTCTATTGACGAAATTAATGCAAAAGCGATATTCTTATTTCGAACAAATTCCCATTAATCTCGACTAACGCGCACTTCAAGTTCAATACAGATTATCGCATTAAGGTCAAGAGCATACTTTAACTCTTCTAAATAAGCAATGAAACGGAAGTCTTTCACAAGGCAGCTAATAAACGACGACTACCCGCAGCGCAGACTATTTTCCCAGAAATTAATAAGCTCCCAATAGAAGCTCCGTAAGCTGGAACGCGCTCCATATAAAGCCTTATTCAGCCGGTCGTCCTCCACGGCTTTTCGCGGCAGCGAAAACCGCCCGCAAATCATCGCATAAGGCCCTGCATGCTTCGAGACGGCGAAAAAAGCGAGGAGTTCCCAGACTGCGGCTTCTGCGCCTATCTTGGGCGCGTCCGCAGCTGCTGCCCCGAGAGATACGGGACCGCGAGTGTGGGCCCGACCTGCTGTATATGACAAGCGGTGCGATCGGGGACCAGCAATTCTCAACTGGCAATCTTTCCGCGAAACGGGGAATGATCGAATGAGCTTATTATTGTCACAGCGTGTGGGATGCTTTTTCGTCGGGCAAAATGCCTGGAAACGCGCAAAAATCAAGCTATTACATTTTCCAAATTAAGAGCCGTGGAACGCTAATTGCAAGCAGATTATTTTAGTCCCATAATGAAAACTCTATCTATTTTTGGTTTTAATCACAAAATGATTTATAAGCCGCTTCCTTCGCCACCTCGAAGAAAACAATCAAGTAGAAGGCCTCTCATCATTTCTCCCCCAGCAGAGTCCATTTTCGGCCTCCACCGGCTTCAATTTCGCGAAGCCATTACTCGCCCACGCGGCGAGCGGGCAATTGAGAACCAGCGGCCCGGGCGATCGGGCCCAATTACAGGTGGCGCGGGCGTTCGCCTCTTCGTGTCTCCGCACGCGAGTCGCGGCAGGTGCAGCGGCACGCCGCTCGAGCCTCGCTGCTCGTTTTTCCTCGCTCCGAGTGCCGGGATGTATGAGGGCTTGCGTGAGTGCGGGGAGAGCCGGCCGATTTCTTTGCTGAATAATTAGGCAGCTTTTTCTGGGCTGCTGCGTCGATTTCACTCATTTTTACCATTGGGAAAACATTGCGGATTTACAGCATTAGATTAAAAATGCAAATTACACCGCTCAAATTTCCGACTCTTAATTCAACTTAGCAGCATTTTGTCATCTTCCATCTCGTCATTTTCCAGCAAAAGCTCAATCTAATTGCATTGACTCACTTCCGCCTCGCAGCCTCTCCCCAAATAATTTACTCTCGCTTATCTGGCGAACAGTTCTCTTCCGTTTTTCCCGTTCTTCAAAAGCCCCATAACTCTTCCGCGTTATCGTCTCATCAATCAAAAGCGAGCTGCGGCTGCGGCGTTTTACCATTTTTTCCGAGGAGGCTACGTGACGACGATAATCGCTCGGTTAAGTGGAGCTTAATTTCCTTGGCGCGGGAGGAAGGAGAAGGAAATGAGAAAATCGATGACTGAGGGAAATGAAGACGGTGCGTGCAGCTCTTTTTGGGCCTGGGGATTCATTTTATTAGAGGAAATTAAAAGATTGCTTTTGAACGGCTTTTTACGTATTTCATTCGATGTGGCTGAGTTTGATTAGATTGAAAAGGTGACAATGAAATATTTGAAGAAAATTTAAAGAAACATTCGGACATTGCAATGCATTAACAGATATTGATCATTCACACTTGGAAGACTAATAATGCCATTTTTTAAGAAATTTTAATTAATGAGCTCAATAATTATTTAAGTTCCCATGAACGTCGCCAAACAGACGTAAGAGTTTGAAAAAGAGCGCAATTTCCAATCATAAAAAAGCGATTCGCAATTAATCTCCATGATAAAATCTATACACGAGGATCTTTCATTCCTCTTAATTTATTCAACGTATTTCTGAGGACGGAGCAGCACCTGAAATTAAGTCGTGTATAAAAAACTTGTAAAAGAGGCGCGATTCCGTTAAATGTTTCTTTGAATTTTATTGAATTTAAAGAAAAAACGGTGCACGAATAAGAATCGAATGGATATTCACAAAAAATGAAAACAGATAAAAATAAAGCAGTGGAAAAAAATGATGTTAATCCACAAAGATAATTTTAGAAAACATAATGAAAAGCAAGTAGCTCTAAACAATTCCTTCCCATAAAGAATAAGCGGAGCTCGTAGCTTAAAAAAGCGCTCTCCTTCCCCAGCTTCCTCGGCTCCCCGCACGAAAGCCGGCCTCGCAATTTCACCTACTGCACCGCGGCAGCGGCAGCAGCAGCAAAAGAAGAGACAAACCTGCGGCGTATAGAGCGGCTCTCTCTCTCCCTCTCGTCGATTACGAATTGTGATCCCGACTCGCGCGCGTATAACTCCTGCGCCTTCGCAATTATCTCGTCATTAACTTCTTTTTACTCCGCGTGCATCGCTCTCCGCCTTCGCCGCTCTCGGAGAGTGCTGCGCAGCTCTTAAGGTGTTTTTGCAACGGTGCGCGGAGGACTCGAGAGCCCTTTTTGCTCGAGGGTTTTGTTCTCTGGCTCGCCGAGGATTAGGGTTAGGGAAGGAAGCAGGTTCCTTTGATGTTTTCAGTGCTCATTTTCTATATATATTGCAGATGCGCTTCTAAAATATCTAGAGACAGAGCTAGGTCATTTTTTTGAAAATAAATTGCACTTTCATTGCATTTTCAGGGTGGAATTTATTGAACCACGAGTCTATTATAATCTTCGTAAATTGACAATCTAATTTTTTTCTATCCGCAAAAATGTCACATCCTCCCTTAATCTAAGCAGTTTGAAAGCCTTCGCAAGAAAAGCGACAAAGCACGACTATTTGCAGAGCAGCAAAAACTCTGAATATTAATAAGTTCTCCGAAGCCGTCCGGCACTTGTAAAATTCTAAGTCCGCGCGAGCACTCTTTGGCGCACATCCTCTTCCTGAAAAGGCCTCCTCTCGTTGCGGTGCGCTCTCGATGCAGTCTCCCCTTAATTATTCGCCGCTCGCAATTACTCTCCCTCCCACGGCGGGCATTTTTGCCGGGGCCCCCCTTCCCTCCCGCCGAGGGATTTCGCCGTAATGAATTCCACCCTCAATGGGTAATCACCGGGCAAAGATGCCCCGGGGTAAAGCAGCCGAGAGTGCATTACGAGCGGCGGGAGGAGGGCCCCCGGCTCGGCACTTAAGGCCCTACGTGCCCGAGCAGAAGGGCCCCGCTCTTTAGAGCTGCGCGAGGATGCAGCTTCTGCTCCTGCTTCTGCACGCTGCGGAGGTGTTGCGAACTTTAGCTTCGCGGCGCTGCAATGTATTTTGCGATACGAGCGAATGGAGATTGTAGGGGTAGAGCGGCATATGGAGGTCCGCTGGCTTTTCTTCCCTGCAGCGCTCTAGATTATTTAAACGATCGCAAGCCCTTTCAATTCTTGGATTCTAAGCTCTTTTTCGGAAATAATAAGAGCAACATTGTGTTTAAGATAAAAAAGCAACAATCTTTACTTAATTACCTTTTTCCGCGCCGCGAATTTATTCGGCCGAGCTCGGATAAAGCCGCGTCTCTAATCAAACTCTCGCGTCCGGCGAAGCAGCTCTCCGTCTAATTATCGCCGTGATGAACGAGCGTCCATAATCCTTAGTTACGCAGCTGCCAAAAGAGCAATTCGAAAAAAAGTATCCCGAGCGGCGAGCGACCAACGTATCATTGTGCGTTGTCGCTGATAATGGTAATCACGCGGTGAACCCCGCACGAACCCATCAGGCCGCGCGTATTTTCTGCTTTCTCCGGGTTTCTACGCACGCGCTCTTACGCACGCTATCATTAAGCGGCGCGGGGAAGGGGCCGAGAGAGACTAGAGATGGATGGACGCGCGCGGAGGTGCACTTTTTGCTCGCTTTCTCGAAAAGCGCGCCGGTAGCGAGCGGCCCCCGAGGCTGCGCCGAGCTGCCGGTCGGGATGCGCAGGGGCGATTTTCGGCGCGAGCAATGCTGCTGCTGCTAAGGAGTAGCTGGGTGCTCGACTTTTTTTCGCGCGGGCGGCCCAGCTATTCTTATGGTTTCCGATTTATTTTAAGAGTAGCTGCTGCAATTTCGAGAAGCTGGAAGATTAAGCTTCTTATTCATTTGGAAATTGAGCGAAAAATAAAAATGTGCAGCAAAATTATAATTGTTTTATTTAAATTTTAAAAAAAATGATTCATTTACGAAGCCCAAAGTCGACAGATGGTTAATTTCGTAAAGAAAAGCCCCGGCGGGCCTGATTTTTTCCCCGCCAACAAAGAAAAAGTCAACTAACCACTTCCCTAGAAGCGAAACTCCGAAATTCGTCGAAATAACCCTACTCTCCTCTCGAAAAATCATTAGCATGCATTGTGCTCGGAGCGTCTCCTTGCATACATTCAAAAGCCATTTCACCTCTCGCAAAAACCTCTAAAAGAGAGCAAAGCAAGAAATAATGCCAAATTTGTTCGGGTGACCGGAGGGCTTAGCAGCAAATATCCCGTTTTAAGTCGGCCGGAATTTTGCATACGCGACTCCTCGCTCGGGGGCCGACGAACCTCCGCCATCACGCCGAGAGAAAGGAGAGGAGACGAGGGACAAAGATAAGTTGCCCGCCCGAAGTATAATGAACGAGCGTATAAACTTTATCGGGTCGAGTGCCCCGAGAGCTCGCAGCCGAGCCGGTGGCTGTTTTTCGGAGATTCGGGGAGATGCGCTGTGGTTTGCATAAATTTCGGATATTGAAATTGCCGGGTGATGCGTTGACGCGAGGCTGCATGTGAGCTGAGTTATGGCGAGGAAGGCGACGATTTTTACCCGGGAGATGCGATTGCTAGCTTATTTTTCTTCGTGCTTCTTCGTCTGCCTTTAGCGGACTTTCAAAAGCGAATTTCAACTCAATAGACCAGTGGACTTGGAGCTAGAGGCTAATTATACCTTTACATTTTGCTCAATCTTTTCATTTTACGAGGCTTTTTTAATATCAAATAGCAGTTCTTATTTGAGAAAATCTGTCCAGACCAATTAATTGACACTTTCCTTGCAAGCAGATAATCTCGAAAGCAGCCAAACTCGTAAGAATTAATAAAGCCCAACCTTCCTCTCCTTCTTCCAAGCAAGATCCAAAAGCAAAAAGAAGAGAGAAGAAAAAGCCGGGCTCTTTAAACAATAGCCCTCGCCCGTTATTTTTGCTCGCAGCTCTCGCGCAGCTCTTTGCTGCAATAAGAAGAATCGCCTCGCTCTCGAACTACATAAAAAAGACAGAGCGGGGCGCGTTATAAAAGCGATCCTCCGGGCGATCCGCACGCCGAGTGCCGGCCATTCGGAGAGAAGTGCCGTTTTGCGGTATCGGGATTTTGCGATAGCCGGCCGAAGAAGGTGGCGTTTAATTAATTGCCGCTGTTTTCAGGGGATTAATTAATTATTTCGTCCGGATCGGCTGATCTGCGCTTGTTCCCCGGGAAAAGGTGGATTGTGTAATTTATGTAATCCTCTTTACGGCCTTTTAATGATTGGTAAATAATTTTTTAGAGGTGCAAGTTTTTGGAGAATAGAGGGGCCTTAATTATTGGGGAGACGTAAAAAAAACATTGTCATTAAACTGAAATATTGAAAGGTAATTTTTTCTGTAACCGCAAGTGGAGCAGGTGATATAATGTGCTTGATAAGGAAAATGTAGCATATATTTAAACGTTGCTTTTAAATTTACCTTTTCACGTTTTTTTCATTTTAGTGATAATAAAACGTAAGTGTATCATTAGTTCCTTTTTAGCTGTGTAAAGATCCTTAATAAGGAATGATTTCAATTAATTCTTTATCGATAAGCATCTCTTATTATTTCTTAACAAACAAAAGTTCGTTGAACGTTCAAAATAATTTCAAAATTTCTATGCGTTGTGAATTAAGGAAAATATCTGTGCTTGCCGCAGAAGAGGCATCCAGCCCCAGGCGCCCCGAAAGCATTAAAAAAAATCATATCGTAGTGACGGGAAAATTTCGTGCCGATAGAAGCCCTCCGACTCCCCCCATAACTGCACTCGATCTCGCGCAAGAATTACACGGGTCGAGTGTTTTAGGCGCCAAATCCGCCGGTCCGCGTCGTTCCGGGAACGTTTACGCGTTCCGAGGGTTGCGGCCACTGCAGCCGCGTCGTTATATCTGCCGTCGAAGCGTCCACAGCTATATATAAACAGCCGCGCGCGCGGCTTTATATATTTACACGTAAATAGAGTAAGCACAGCGGCGGCTGCGGCGGCGGCGGCGCTGCGGAGACGGCATTATTCGAGCGCCGCGATTGCGGAGTAATTAAGAATAATGGTCGGGCTAATGCTTTTAACGAAATGAACAATGGACAGGTGCGAGCCGCCCGCGCCGAGAAGGGGGGAAATGGCGAGTCGGACTCCTGGAGCGTGATGAGTTACTTCGGCGGAGAGGAGGTTTCAAGTGGCGAGAGTGACGGGCGGCGGGTGTGAAGATTTCGCTGATGCAACGAAGCTCAGAGCTCCGAGAGGGCAACTTCCTGGCTGTGATTCAATGTCCTTTTCATTTCGGGTAATTTGCCTCAGTAATTATGTGGCATAATTGCAGTATTTAACTTATGAACTGAGAATATTGTGTCGAGTTGTCGTACATTCGGTGGATATCCGTTTTAATTAATTGATAAAATTCACATAAAAATATTTTGAAATATCGTTGTTTCTTGAATATAATTCACATGATATACTTGTTTGTAAATTGAAATCCTGATAAATTAAATTAAGTATGCTAATTTGCAGTAGCAGCTACCAGACATTAGAATATTTTTCGCCAAAGAAATTACCGGGCACTAATTTTCCACATTCTACGATAAAGGCCTCTCAGAAATCTGAATAATTCCTTCGGCCAATAATTAAAAATCCATAAAATTACAGCTAATTAACATCCATAATTCAATAAAGCCTAATAAACAATGACTTAATCAGCGCTCCCACCTATCCTTCAGCCAAGCCGTCACTCTGCCAATCTCCAGCCTAATTTCCATAATCCCACTTATTAAAACAAAGCCATCAGTCGCGGCAAAAGGAAAAAGCCCGCGAAAAGCCGAAGGATCATTAATATCTTTCCAATTACGGTTGACAAATAACTTTCCCTGAAAAAAAAAACGGCCGCGGCGCTGTTTTTCTCGCAGAAAATCGCGGCCGCATGATTTACGAGCCTCGCTCGTGATTTATTCGCGAGATCCGCGCAAAAAAGCCCGATCAAAAGCGCCTAACGACCGCGGCGCTGGGCGTGTCGGCGCCCCGACGATTCGGGAAAAACGCAATTTAGCGGGCGGGGCCGCCAGGTACGCAAGGTGCAACGAAAATGAGATTTTTTATCGTAAGTCATCGTGCGTGCCTGCCTCAGCGCCGGGATGGGAGTGGGTGTCGGGAGTAAGGAGGGTCTTGCGAGCCGCCGAGGACGGGTTTAGCCGGCAGGTTTTCAGCAGCGTCGCTTTATTTACGGGTCAGAGAGATTTCTTTCTGCAAATTTTCCCTTTTCTTTCATGGACTTTGGTAAACGAAAAAGAGTCATTTTGCCAACGTCCTTCTACTAATGTGGCGTAGGAAGCATCTTAATGCTAGGATGAAAGTACGGTTATAATTTTCAGATTAAGATAATCTGGACAATTTAATGCTTGTTACTTTGTAATTAGAACTCGTTTACATGTAGACTTTGCATTATGCACAATGTGAACTAACATATTTCACTTGAATCTCGTTTTTGCTGCAAAAGCCTGCTAAGAATTAGTAGCTCGAATTTCAAAGTTTTCTAAAAGATTTAAAATTTAAAGCGAGCTCGAGTTTTTATTAAAGCCATCAGCTCGATAAATGCCGGTAAATTTCATCCTATAATTTCGAGAGAATATCAATATCCAGTAATCGGCGAGAAGTTTTTTCGGCCGAAGCCAATAAAGGATTCAATCTATTAAAGTAATTTTCACCTCAAGTGCAGCAGTTTTTGAAACGACTTCGAATTCACGCAACTCTTAAAACGCAGCGACGGCCAGGAACGGAAGCAGCTACTTAACCCGCTCGCACGCAATAATTTCGCGGATTTTTACAATATTATCTAGATTTTCCATTAAATCACTATACTTAAGCGGTCGGCGGTGCGAATTGCGCACTCGCTTTTTAAAAGGCCTCCTTCGGAAATTTCGCAACGAGACTTACGGCCGATAATCTACCGTTGTCCAAAAGGAGTCCGCAAGATGAATGCCGAGTAATAAAATCCCACCTCCAATTTATCTCCGGCTGCTTAATAAGTCGCTCCCCTTTTTACACGCCGCCGAGCGGATCATTAATTAAAATCGCTCCTCGAGCCTCTGACAATTGAAGCGCGAATTTTCGCGCAAGACGTGTATTTTTCTGATGCGGCCGGCTTGATAAGAGAAATTCGGCTCGAGTCCGAGTAATTGCGAGCTTTCGCCGGGAAATTGATTTCTGCTGCAAGCGTGAGAATGTTTTATTTATTTGCGGGAAATGAGGAAAATTAGAGGGGAACTGCACGCGGTTCGCGGAACGCGTAAAACCGGATTCGAGAACGTATTTTAGTACAAATTAATCTTACGCACGGCGAGTATGGACTTTTTTCAGGGAGATTCTAGTAATGGCTTCGAGTTGTACAAATGTTGCATCGCTGCAGACAAACTTACTGACATTACGATTTCATTAAATTGTGTATCAGATTCATCTTTCGTAAACTGAACATTCAAGCTATAAATTTTTTACAATTTATAAAGGATCAAATAATGGAACTAATACCCGAAAATAGTACACGGTCACTTTTCAACGAGTCAGAAAAAGTGAGTAAAAAATAAAGGCTCTTCAATTAACAATCAACAAACGATATTTAATTCTCCGACAGAAAGTTATTTTCGATAAGTCGAGGTTCATTATTTTTTTCGACCTTCCCAGGCATTTTCGGCTGCGCCGTACAATTAA
>JAWWEM010050500.1:30655-45466 GCA_035582935.1 Ormyrus thymus
AAAGTTATTTTCGATAAGTCGAGGTTCATTATTTTTTTCGACCTTCCCAGGCATTTTCGGCTGCGCCGTACAATTAATGTCTCTATAAATACTTATCTCAGCCTTCATTATATAACTCCTACACGCATTCCGGCTATCCCCCTTTGATTCCCGCGTTTTTTTTATCCACTATTCCTCTCCCCCCTTCGGCGTCGTTAATTTTATTCTCCTTTCGTTTACGTGATTTTCGATTCAGGAGGTTCCCCGTAATCGGACTCATCGTCGGAAACGCCGCTATAAAAGTTCCGTTTTACGAGGTTCCTTTTTTTATCCGTCGAGATACACCTGCGGGTGAGGCTGTGGATTAAATGCGATGCCGCTCGTAAGAGTAAATTAGAAATCAGGATTAGAAGCCCGGCAGTCCTTTCGCGAGGCGATTTTCTTTGAATCCCATTAGGACGTAGTGAGGCTACGTAGAGCTCGTCGTTAAATTCCTATAAAAGTTATTTATACTTGCTTTCTTTATTAATTACAGAAGGGGTTTTGTTCTGTTTTACGGCTTCGAGAAATTCGGTGTTGGAGTTTGTCAGAAATTAACAAGCGAGTTCGAATCTCGGAATTTAAAAGGCTTTAATTCTGACACGTTCAATTTAATTAATAAAGCCAGGCTTAAAAATAATTTAATAATTATTTTGAGCTGAATTTTTATAACATTAGAAAATCGCTTGCATTTATCTGTGCCTAAGAATATTTCTACATAAACGTTATACAAGCTAAAAACAGTTATTCATAAAATAAGGATTGAGCCGGATTTATATATGGCTAGTATTTTACGTCAATTACTAAAAACTCTCGGAGCAATTACAAAAGCATGAAAATCGCGCCTCCGCGTAAGGCATAAACTGCTATAGAGTAAAATATGCAAAGCAGCGAGATTAAGCAGGCGCAAGTGCAGAAAAATGGCCAACTTACCTAATTACTCTCCCACAGAAATAAAAAGCTGCCCCCGACAAAAATCAAGGACGAAAATCCGAAAGTCGCCTGGCGCAATCGCAGCTTCGAAATAGATTAATCGTCCCCGGTTATTAATCGGCGGTCGGTATCGATCTCGAGTCGGGACGACCATCAATCGCGAGCCGATTGATACGCGTTTTTTGCTACTTACCGTCGGTTCTAACGCACGCCAATGGCTAATTACGGCCGATACGAGCCACTTACGCCTGGATTATCTGATTGAGCGAGGGATTTGACTTTCACTTCGCGCGAGAGCCGACACTTTGTGTCGCGAGTCCGCTTGAGGGATTGCGCTTTTGACAATTGTTTTCGTAATTGTAGAGCTAAGCGGATTGGGAGCCAAGAATAATGGCGGGTATTAGAGATGTGGAGATTAATTAAAAGTATGATTAATTAAGCGCATTCGTTATATTACGATTTCTATTTGCTTGATTCGTGACTTCTTGCAGATAGAATCGAGATAGAGTAACGGATATGTTTATGAACAATTCTTTTTAAACGACCAAATCTAAAGATCAAAGGAATAATTTGTAATAAAAGCTACTTATTATTAATTCTTGCAATATTTGCATGATACGACGAGCTTCTTGCTCGCTTTCATAAATGATTCCAGCAAGAACGTCACGATTGATTATTGAAAAAGTAAAGTTTCCCAGCAAGAAGATCTCCAGCGGCGAGGCAGCAATCCGATGGTGCGACACTTGGATCTGCTCTCGTCCCGAGGTATTAATTAAGCTCGGTGGCTCGCACGCAGCGGACAGTTCTCACGCACTCGGCGCCGATCGGAATGCGCCGGCACGCGCGGAAGTCCACGCGAGTCGATTTATTCGCCTCGGCCGATCGGAAGCGACGACGCGCGACGACGATAGCGATGCTAATCGGCCGCTCGGATGAACTTGAAAGAGAGGGAGATAATTAACGTACGAGTAGGTAACCGCTTCGGCTGATGCGAGCTGATGGTTCGAGCGGCTCTGTCATGGGAATGCGATTGGATCAAGTGGCTAGATTTTATTGTAAAGAGAAGACGCTTCTCTTCGGTAAGGCCGAGGCAAATGTTATAATAATAAAGCTCTATTCTTACCGCAGACGGCAGCACTCCTCAGCGCATCAGCTTCAACCTCTGACCGCTCCGAATCTACAATTACTCCGAGCGAAAATCTACTCGCGAACCTTCTCGAATTCGGAAACTCGTCGTCCTCCTTTTTAGTCTTCCTCCGCCGCGAATAGCAGCGACGACAATAAACGTCTCTCGGAGCAAGGATGCGCCTAGGCAAGAGCAAACCAGCCACGGCAGCCCGATCAGCTGCCGGTGTCCATCCTTGTCTCGTTCGCGAAGTTGAAGTTCGCGTCGCGACTTGGCTTTTGAAAGACGAAGCTCGCGGGGATCAAAGCCGCGGATAATATTAGATTGCGATGCCCCGGAAAACGAGCCGCGAGCCCGTTGACGGACACCCCCGCTGCCTCGGATTCGGATTGCCAGCGAGCCAGTCAGTCAATACTTGTAGTTTGCAACTTGACTTCAAGGTACATCTTCTTCTTGAAAAAGAATTAGAACCGAATCAAGGTGTGAAATTATCCCATTACCTTATTCACACCTATTCTCAAGGCCCAACAGCCGATAAAACTGTCATTTCCAAATAAAATTCCAGTGCCTAATAAATGAAGCAACCTTCTCGGATGCACGGCGGCTGATAAATTAGTTTAATAAGATTTTCACTTGGCCGCTGAGAGGCGATTGAAAGAAAAGGAGTCGGCCAAGCGTGAGGAATTTTGAGAGGCAGTGCGCAACAAGTGGTCCCGCGCAACAAGTCACAGTCGGAGAGTTTGCGCCAAGCTTTCCAAGCTTTCTCACCCTATGAAAGAAAGGCTCGCTGCGTGGGAGCACACGCCCACTCGCCTATCGCTGCTGCTGTCGTTCGCGCTCAAGATTAATGCTCGCGGAAGTTTGGCGCTTTCAATGATATTTAGAATGAGAAAATGAATGAGTTAATTGAGGGAAATTCAGCTGGATTTTGCTTGAAAGTTTTCTTAAATGTGGCCGAATATTCTCTCGCGGGCCTCTCAATCTCAATCCGCCTCCCGGTCAGTTCTTCGACACTTCCGCCGCCCCGACAATGACACGAGCGAGGAAAATCTCGCCTCGAGTCTGAAATCCGAGGCATCCGCAAAAAGAGAGACAGGAGCCTCTCGCGGGCTCGAACTTAATCAGCAGCACATGTGAGCGAACCCGTAATATTAGACATCAACGCTCGGCGGCCCCTGGGAAGTAGCCAAACCGAATTAACGCACGCGGCGCGCGCCGTGTCACTTGTCGGGTGCGCGGGTGCCTCGGAGATATTGTGCCCGGCGGAAAAAGCCCGTCACGCCGGCCGCTGCTGCTTTCGAGTGGGTGGCTGCCGACGCTGCTCGTCTGTCACGGGAGGATAGCTCGCGCTTTGGGACGCTCCGAGCGAGCAAGTATTATTGCTAAGTGCCCAACTTTTTTACTTCGAGTAAAAATGCCTCTTTGATAGAAAGGTAATGATAAATTTTCTTGGAAACTATGCGAGGCTTCGGGGTCAAATGAAAGAAGCATAAAGGGACCAAGTGAGAGAAATATGCAGGAGTGAACGTTTCGGGAGCGCGTCTTACAACATCATAAGCAAAGGTATGCGAACTTATTTCCGAAAGTAATCGTTCCGTCAGGAACGATGATTTAAGCTCCATGTAAATTATTTGCAAGCTTGAAATAGACACCATCTAAAGAATGATAACTGAAACTTTAATGAGTTTCAAGTGCCCCCTTGCGCAAAGAAGATAATATCATTCCTCGGAGCTTGTAATTCATAAATAATATTTATTATTATATTGGAAAAGCAATGAAGTATAAAATAATTATTAGCATGAACAGTATTAAGTATTTGTTCTTCTAGAGGCAAAAAATCAATTCGTTAAAATATCTTGTTGTTAATTTTATTGAATTTCTAAAAACTTTACGACTTGTAATGCTTTGAGAGAGAAACGTCTCAATTAAAAAAACTTGACACCCGCAAAGCAGCAAGACTCGTCCAGAAAAGCCACTAGCGTCGCTTATAAATCGCGCAACCCCCATGAGATCCCTCGCTGCGGGCAAAAACGAGCTGGAGAGAAAGGAGCGAATGGAAACGAGCGCTAATTGCGCGCTTTAAAGCGCGGCGCTCCTGTTAATCATAACGCTCGGGTATAATACTGCCGTCGTCGGGGCGCAGTTCTCGCGAAACGTCGCCGCGGAATTATTGTCGCCAGAAAAGGAGGAGTTTCCGGCGTAAGAATAATGGAGCACCGAGGATCGAAACATCTTTCACGACGCAAAGCAGCGACGCTTCGTTCGTGGCGTTGTGGCTGCTGGACGTGAGACGCTTTCGATGCGCGGGAAGAGATTTAGCGGTGCTGCGGCTTTTTTCACCTTTTGGCCAGATGATTCTTGCTTTTTTGCACCTTGTGCTTAATCGAATGCATCGGATTTATCGAGCGACTCTATAAATTCGAATTTACGGACGACTTGTAGATTTAATTTAGTTTAAAGGTCTTTTCTAATTAAATTCAACCTGTAGCTCTGTGTAACTAGAGTTTTTTTATTGGTAATAATTTCTCGATGCTTATAGTTTTAAATAACCTTGTAGGTGAATATTAAACTATCCTGCGGCATAAGAGGAAAGATTCAATCAAAACTTTACAGTATCAAATAAAAAAGCCTTAAAATGTTCTCAAGTGTTGTTAGTTTTAATATCCTTTTTAAACGGAGATAAAAACTAATAGAGCAGCCAGAAAGAATAGAATACAGTAGAAAAAGAGAAAAATATCCCTCGTGCCCTTCGAGAGCGCGCGTCGCATCATGCAAACGAAGCAAGCATCCTATCGGCAATTAAAATCAGTGGAAAAACAAGCCAGCGAAAGGCCTTCCCCGAGGCTTCCGCGGGGCAGGAATGCGAAATCGTCTGCCGAGCGTCTGCGCGCCTCTTTGTTCGTGCGTACGTCGGCGGCCGGAAGATAATTTATGGAGGAGCGCGTTACGCGCCGAGTCCGCGTGCCTTATGAGCGCCCGGTTATTTAGCCGCGAAGTAATCGATGATTCCTCCAGCGACGTCGACTTCCTTTTCGATTTCAAATATAAGTCTTTCATTCTAAAGGACAACGTAATGTTTCGTCAAATTTTAACTGTATCTTTTAAAGTTCGTAAATTTGTTTAAATAATTATTAATCCGATACTTTGTGATTCGTTTAATAAAATTTCCTTGTAAAATTATGATTTATTATAGTGCAGATAATAAAGATCTGGGATTGATGTTATTCATCACTGTTCTGCAATTGATTTGGATTTCTCTTAGAAATTGCAATAAAGCTGACTAAGTTTTTATAAACATTATGCTTCAATGGTACAGAAAGTTATCTGTACAAAGCACCTTATCGTTTTGATTAACTCATAGAGTCGAGACTAACAAGACATATCAGTTACGACAGTACTTACTTTCTAAATCGACTTGATCAAAGTCGAGTCCAGCACAACGAATAACACCTTTCAGAATGACGCTGGCTTTTGCGGAGGAGGCATATGTTAGGTCAATCCTTTTCTATTATGTTTCGAGTCGACAGATCTTCAATTCACCTATGTACACAAGTATATTTATCAAAGCATTGTCCCCGTCGGAAAATAAAAATGTTGAATAAAAATTCAGTGTTGTGGGATTTAAGGTTAAAATTCTGTTGCTGTTAGGAATTTTTTTCAGAGCTCAAATTATTCGGTATTTTTCATGAAAACAGTGCTGCTGTTTTTATTAGCAAAAAGTTTTTACTTACGGACTTGACTTTTTTAAGAAAAAGGTAAAAACCAATGAAAGTTGTTTATAAACTTACTGAAAAGTAACAAGCACTCGAAAAAACTCGAATTTATTCCTGGACAAACGCACATAACAGTAACCCTAATAGCAGTACCTTCTATTTGCTCGCTTTTTAAAGCGTAGGAGTGTAAGCCCCGCATTCGCGGGTCTATATCTCGTCACGCGCCTTGTATTGTCGCTGCACCGAGTAGGTACAATTGTGTATACAAGCGAGAAAAAGAGTACGCGATCTCTCGGGTAGTTATGCGTGAGCGCGAACTGGGCCGTTAGACAAACGACGCGGATTTGAGGACGATTATTTTGTCCGGGGTTGCGATAAAGTGCAAGATACAAAAGCTACAATACTTTTCGAGAAAAGTATTGCAATGAATACAATACATGGCATTGTTGCTGTTTAAACAGCGGCGAACAATATTAATCCGTAAAGATTTTAACGAGCCGTCCGGGCCTGGAGTGACGAATCGCGAATGTAATTGCACGAGATAAGTGAGGGACAGTTTGAGAGTCACTGCCGAAAATAGCGCCCTTATTAATAATCGCGCAGAATGTCGCGCTCGGCCCGGAGAGATGTTTCTCTCGCGAGAGCAGCGGACAACAAGAGAGAGAAACAAAATCGCGAGCAGAAATGACGGGGGAAAGCGCGTACATCACCCGCCGAGAACGTGAGGAATAGATTGACCGAGCGAAATTTATATTTCTGCTCGTGCCCGTTTTGTTTCATTTAAATAAACTGCTCTTCCTCTTCCTATTTTATCGAATAGTCACGTTTGCTTGCTGCTCGTGATTGGAATGAAAATCTCGGGGATTGTGAAAAATTGATAGTATTTGTTTTGCGGTAGCTTTCGAAAGTCTGTAAAAATAGGGTTTTCAGGTGAAAATATAAAGATGAATAAAATAGTAGCTAGTTAAAACAGTAATTAATCATCTACCCCGAAAGGAAAATGAAAGCCAAGCCAATTACCCGAAATCCAGAGCAGAAGCAAATAAGCACGAAAGCCGTACAAAAGAAAGCCTCGGAAGCTAAGCAGAAAGAGACAGCTCCGCAACTAGTCGGCGTCGTTTAAGCAGCGGCAGCGACGGGGGTGGGCAATAATAGCTAGGATGATGTACGGGCCTGAAATCCCGGCGCGGGTGGCCCACTAAAAGGAACACAATGGGACACGTGTTCGGCGTCAGTCTCGCGTGTGTCTACACCTCCGTATCGCCGATGGGCAAGGTGACGACGCGGACGCGGCCTCCAAAGCGCTGTCCGAGATTTATGACTGATTACTTTTGTCTCGCTGCTCGCCCGGGGGAGCACTGAGCATTTGTCTCCGAGATGAGAGGAAGCTTTATGTGCACTGCTACAGTGGGAGTAATGAGATAATTTGCGAGCTTTTCGTCTTTCAGTTCTGGCTTCTCATTAGGCCAGTAGTGAGACGTGACTCGCTAAGCCGTTTAAATAGAGCAGGCCAAACAATAAATTCTCAAACATGACCAATTTCGATTTCGTTAAAAAGTAAAGCATTTATTTTCATCTCTTTTACATTTATCAAAAATCATAATTCAATTTACCACACGCTGCACTTCTTTGCTGGATTCATCTTAGTACCGGTACGGCACTTGAAATCGTTCGCAAATTCCTCGATATTCGACCAACCAAGGTCAATTCTAGCTTGTACCGGAGCAGTGTATCCTTTCCTGATATTGTTTATCAAAAACTCGTCTCTGTTCTTCTCGCAAAGATTCGTCGCTGAGCTGATCCAGAACAGCTGCTGCGGTGTGTACTTCAAACCCGGAAGCCACGGTTCCTCAACATTCTGACTACGCGCCCATTCCTTGTATGCAGAATAAGCCGCCTTTATGCCGGCAGCATTGGCAATATTGCTCGCTACCGTCTCCTTTCCGTTGATCTGAAAATAAATCCAAATTCAGCTAGGTTGTTTTAATCATATTTTAGGTCTCGTCAACTTACCTTTAAATTTACTTCCTTCACGGTGTAGCTACTGTATTGATCGACCAAACACTTGGATTTCTGCAAGAACTTTTCTTCGGTTTCAGGTTTCCACCAGTTAATAAAGTTTCCATCTTTATCGAATTTGTTTCCAATGGTATCGAACCCGAGAAAGAGGACGCTACCTATCATTGCTCCCGCAGCTCCATAATTCAGATACTTTGGACGATCCAGCTGGAAAAATGTTTCTTGGAAAAGCCCAGCAGGAATAACTGAAAAACGATTACAGTTAGTTATTATTAGTTTGTTTTGTTAGTTAGTTATTTTTTTTTTAGTTTATTATTACATAGAGCGGTAAAAGCCAATTCTAACATAGCGCTGACTTACAAACACGATTCATTCTTTGAAGATAATATGAATTAACCTTTTTTAGCAATGCATCTCTTGCCCAGGCAGTGTTTTCTTCCCCTTTGTGCAAAGGCTTTAATAAAAACTTTTTCTGGTATGAAACAATATTGAGAATACTTCCTATGTAGTTTCCGGGAAGAATTTCAAGATCACTGAAAATCGCGTTAACTCTGTTATCGTCAAAGTATTCTTCTGGACAACCGACGATAGCGACCATCTTATCCAATTTTTCTATAGCTGCTTTTTTGGTATCAGCATCCATCCAATCAGCCTACATTAAATTTTATATATTTTCAGGTAAATTTCAGTCGCTTAAAAGTAATGTATATTAATTTACCATTTGCAGTTTATATCTTGTTTGACTTTTTATATTATTCGTCATTTCGACTGCACTTTTTTGCGTTTCACGAGGAAAATGTTTTCTCACAAATACAGCATCAACAGCACTTGCAAAGGCCATCGAGATTTCGTCCATACATCTCGAATCCCTATCTTGGATTTTGGTTATTCCTTCAGTAATTGTTTTCAGAAGAAATTGCCTTTCGACGAACCTCTTCGGCATGTAGTCGACCATGTCGAGATCCACTGCCAAATGATGGAATTTGCAATTACTCGTTTCGAAGTATGCTTAATCAAATCGTTTAATCCAGCGACGTATTTCATGTCCTGAGCTCGAAGTGATTCGGTCTCGTTGACGAATACGTCACTGGGGTTCAGCATGCTGTTTAAAAAACTCAGCAGCCGAAGGTTTGGAAATTTTTCAGACAACTTTTTAACAGTTATCCTATCGTCTCCTGGGGACTCGTCTGTCATATCTCCGTTCAGTGTTGTCATAACCTGTAAAGTACTATACATTTTACGTTTAAACTCGAAAAATTCTGCATCGCGGATTAAATTTACCTAAAATATTACGATACCTTCCGACTTTTCTCTCTAAAGCTCAGGAATTCGTTCATTTCTTTAATAGCTAAATCTTTATCCGCACCAAACATAACGGCAATATCCACTATGTAACTCTGATAAGCTTCAACATTTTTCTCGTTTTCCACCAATAATGATTCTGCTATTAGATCCTGTGGATACTGAAGCTAAAAAAACAATAGTATTCAAATTACTGTCCAAACAATTTAAGTAAATTTATGCAGCAAAATTTAAATTCTATAGCGAATTCAAATGGCTCAAACTTACATATATTATATTTTTCGAAGAGTCAAAGCTATCCGGACCAATAGTAAGTCCGAATGCAAATTGCGGTTTTGGCCCCAGAGAGTTAATTCTGCGAATCATTTCCACCCAATCAAAGGACTCCTCATTCCAGTTTTTTCCCTCCAACACTGGCCAACCGCCAGCGGATTCTATAAACTTTAGGTACGGTTCTATTCCTTGTTTTTCAATGGCATCTGGAATAATAGACTTTGTATAAATTGATTGTTAAAAAAGGTTTTGGATCAAGTATTGCACGAGTAATTTGCCTTCATTCATGCAGTTTTGATAATGAATTTTTAGTTTCTGGACAGCATCTATATCGGTGGGTTTAATCCCCGTTTTTATTTCTTCCAATACGTCGTTTTTCATGTTTTCTTCTATAATTTCAAGAACGCTTATTTTGCTCTTATCGCTAGGTATTACTTTGGTTCTTACAAACTTTCCACATGCAAATTCGTAAAAGTCATCACATGGATCTGCGTTTGGATTTATGTTTTTCACAATAAAGCTTGCTAAAAAATACGTAAATATTATCGTAAATTATTTCAATTATAAAGAAATTAATACATTTTTTATTTTATTGCTATTCTTACCTTCTGCAGAACAAGCAGGAGTATTGCAAATTTCCTTTGCATTTGCATGTGATCTGTGTCGAAAACTAAAGTAAAGTTCTATAGTAATTAACAAAAATGCTGTCAATGCTAGCCTGAAAAAACGTAAATTATTCGTTTTGAATGCAACATAATTCTGAAATAAAAAGCCCAAAAATTGACTTACTTATCTTTAAAATATCTCATTATAAACTATAAACGAGTAAAATCACTTTGCTAAAATTATGGTCAAATGGATGTAAGTTAAAAAATGTTTTATCGCATTTATATTCCAATACTGAAAAAAATTCTGATGAATGGCTTCAATACTATTGAAAATACAAAATGTAACAACAGTATTCAATTAAAAATGCGCAGAAATAATTCCATACCTGCCGTGCCAGGAATCCTTATCTTTTTATGTGCCATTAACAGTGGTTTCTTATCAAAACTATATAATGTAATGGTCAGCGTACTTATAGATTGCCGCGCGCGCAATTATATAGGCTTGTGGTCATCAGACCTAAGAGAAGCAAATTTTTCGAGATAGAGCGCGCGAGAGGGGAGAAGGCAGTGCGTTACATGCGCACAACGCCGCGACGTCGTCTGTCGCGGCAGAGAAAGAATGTTCAAGACAAATATTATACCTTAAAGTCAAAAAGTAAATTTATCCGCAGAAAGAAAATTGCATCGTTGACTAATATTCACTATTACATCTTACGATAAATTTTATTTTTCTCAGTCTGCAAATTAAAAGCATTTTAAACGAAAAAAAAACATATTCTAAACAAGAAATCAACAAATTACCATAAATCATAGCCGAGCGAGCGAAAGAAGCAATAAAGCATCGTCGCTCGAAAAAATTAATAAGTCCCTCTGGAGAGGCGACAAAGACGATGAAGAAGCACTTTCGAGCGTTATGGTGTAGTCACCGAAATCCCACGAGGCCAGACTAAACATTTTAGCGGGGTAAAGGACCGTCTGCGCGGCGTCGCGGTGTGTTTTTCGGCGGCGAACAATGTGCGAATGCTTCGAAATTCCAGCTAGGAAGTGTGAGTCGACGCGCGAAAAAGAAGGATTGCTGAGTTTTGGAATGGAATGATTTTATCTCGCGTAGACGCTCGTTTTTTTAGAATGTTAATTGCAAGAGGATTTTGGGAGTTTTAAAGTTGTTTTTTTTAAAACTATAGTCGCAAATATTCGATAAAAGCTCTTTTTTGAGCATCGTTTTCATAAAATTGCCGTACTCCTTGAATTGAAAGTCGATTAATCTATGACCGATGATCATAAAATTTTGTTCGAAAGTATAAAACTTTCGCGAATTTCATACAACCAAAGCTCCGTGCTCTCAAAACCCAGCTCGCCGCTTCTTATTTAGTCTTGACATTGTTGAAGAATAAAGGAAGAACGAAAAAGCCTAAGCGAAGAGCGGCGGATAACGCGAGGCAGAAAAAAGGCGCGGGAGACGGAAGGCCCTTATTTATTGCGCCGTCTGGGCCGCGGAGACGCGACGGGCGTTGCTCTTGTTTCGGCCGCGGCTTCGCCCCCGAAGGCGACGCGGCGTCTGCGCATTCAAGGTCGCTAGACAAAGTCTTGGACTGCCTTTTGGAGATTGTCGTGGGGTGACAATGTGACTTGTTGCTCTTCGTGACGATCGGCAAGGATTTTATTTGCGCGCTGCAGCCTTATTTATTTTCCAGTCAAATTTCATCTCTTTTTCAAATATATCTTGAGAGTAGTTTTCATCTAATTCTTAAAGCTAAAAATACATTTATTTAAGCACTTTTTTATCATTGAAAGCGTGTAAAATATACGTTTTTTACATTTTCAATGCTGGTTTGATTCAAGTGGTGCTAAAAGAATATAAAACTTATTAGATTTAACCGCAAATAATCAAGGAAATGAAGTAGCCGTAAGAAATAATAATCAATATCGGCTTTCCTTCGAGCCTCCGCCTCCTTCCAGGCAGCCAGCTTTTCGACAATACCGACAATCCACGCGCAACAAGAGCTGCGGGCCAAAAAGCGCTCCCCCTCCCTGAATTCCTCCCTCCGTTCCGCGAGGGCGAGCCGAGCCGACCGAGCCGGCCGAGACGACGACGCGTGACTCGGGGAATGCGCCGGAGCGACAGCGGATCCGCTCGGCGTTGCGTAATGCGCGAAACTAATATATCAGGCTTGCCCACGCGCCCGAGCTTTGTGGCAAACTTAGCACCGCAAGCTCCGAGCCAAAGCTGTCAGCGCTGCGAGCCGCGCGCCGAAAAATTTCGGCCTGCCCATTGTCGAGGGGTGGGATTCTTTCGGGGCCGGATTCGATGGGACAAATGCAGGCTCCCGCTTGATACATCGGTTATCTGTATTTAAACATTCATTTTAATGCTCTGCCAAGCGCTTTTTAAGTGTAACATGAGCACTTTCAAAATTACTATTGCAACCATTAAAATCACATCAATTCGGTCAGATTTACGTTAATTTACAAGAATCGAGAGAAAGAAGCTAATACAGACAATGTCAAGCACGACTGCTCGTATAATTTCTCCATTTTCGGCGTAATAAAACTTTAACGATAATGTTCATAATCTCTTAATTCTTAGCAGGAGAAAAAAGGCGAGAAACGCGAGAAGAAAATTATGCAAATAAATAAATAGTCCATTAAAATGTTTCTGGGCAACGCTGAAACCGGATACCTCGTTAGGTGCTCGCGTACCTGCAAAGTACTTTAAGATGCGAGCGTAACTTGCGAGATCGCCGGTGAGCGATTTTTAAGTGCTCCAATTATGACCATCAGCACTTTTTTCTAGTTGAACAATTTTTTTCTGCATATTTTCAGTCAAGTTTAAGGAATAAACACTGCTTTAAAGCTTTTAAATTAAGTTTGATAGCTATTTTTATGTAAAGGGAATTAGCTTAGAAAAAAATCACTGATTATGTTATTTGTTTGAAAAGTTAGTTTTAAAGAGGACACTTTGACGAATTTTATTTTCTGAGCCACGTGATAATCAAATAATCCTACCCTAAACAATAAATTAAAAAATTTCGTCAATCGCATATTAGCACATGCTTGTTATTTTTTTAAAAACTCAACTGTTATAGATTGAAAATGACTTTATACTTATATGTGGACGTTGATTGTCGTGAAAACTAATAATTTCTTTACAGCAAATTTAATGGATATCGTTACTCAGTGATTGATTTCTCCGAAAAGAATGCGGAAATTGAAATAATAATTTGGATTCGAAAGATAATTGAGGATTCACGTGCGCTCTTTGCGAGCGCAGCGTCGCTTAAGCCATCAAATTAACAAAAACGCGGGTCCCGAAAAATAAAGCAGCGCGAACGCCTCGTTAAATACGTCAAGCTATGATACACCAACAAAAGGCCGCGTACAAATCTCGAAGCGTTTGCTTCATGAACAGTAACAACAAAAGCAACGACGACAAACGGCTGCGAAATAAGGCGGCCGACGAGAGCCGCCAAGAGAAAACGAAGAGCTGCCGACTCATTTTGCAAAATTATCAAGCCGGCTATAATGATCTGCCTCGCTTCTCAATGACGCCGTTGTAACCGCCCTGCCTGTATGTGAGCTCGAAATTTTATTGTAATGGAATTTTCTAATTTGTATAATTTAGGTGCGTGGCTTCTCTTTATGAGCCAAATTGATACTTACGTTCTCTTTCTTTACTTTTCTTTACTTTTCTTTAATAAATCTACAATAAATATTCATGACGTTACGTTTTAAAAGAAATATTTAATAATTTTGAATACTTTTGTATAGTAGCTACTTTTTCTAATTGACGCATTTATTTGTAATAATAGCTAACGAAATCTTACATAGGAAAGTCTTTAAATAAGCAACAATCATCCCCAATAAAATGAGCTTTGATGTGCAAACCTGTAGTTCTAGCATTTTCATTCATGAAATAAAGTAAAAGTAGCCGAAAGACTCGTCGACGCATTCAAACTAAATTCCAGCAGCTTAGCACCGAAGCAAAACGGGCCGCGGACGTTCAGCTATGCATAAATTAATCATCGCCATAATTCTCGAGCCTCACACCCTCGCTTCCCGCAAGAGATAGGCAGAGAAAGAGAGAGAGAGAGTGAAGCGCAGCTCGCAAACAAGAGCGTTTCGTCACTCGGCTTTTGCTTTCTGGCAAGTTCTCCTGCCGCCCGCACTTCCGAAAGCGATTCTCGTTTGTTTTCGACGACGCTTATAGTGCGGGTGTCTTCTATCCTGCGCTCGCGAGATCGTTTAAGGCGAGCAACGAGGCGTTAATTCGCTCGGAGCGCCTCGGCATTATACTGCAAGACGCCTCGGGCCCCGGAAATGTATGGACGCTAATTTTGAATATTAACCGAGAGATACTGATTCTCCGTGAATGATTGCCCGCCGTTCCTTTATTATGTTTGGCCTGGCACTTGCAATTAGCATCTCTGCGTCGCAAGTTCAACATTAAACCCAATTTTTGTACTGCACTTGTTTCGAAGCGTGAAATGTAACTGCAAGCTTGAGCTCGGCGGCTACAACTTTTACGAGTAGAAATTTAGTCATGGGTAAATTAGTAGAGCTAGTTTCATTACGTAAATTTAATTATTATTTTGAAAAATCTTATAATAAGAATCCATTAGTAAAACCAAAAGTAAGTTTTGACAATTTTTCATGTAAATGTAAGAAAAAACAAAATAACCAAACAAATTAATAGTGACGCGATTTTTACTAGCCATTCGATCTAACATTGATAGAAAATGTGCAATAGTGTATTTCATTTAACAATAAAGTGTTCAAAGTCGACACAATGCCCATCAAGCGCATAGATCAAACAAATACA
>JAWWEM010050502.1:0-11338 GCA_035582935.1 Ormyrus thymus
CAGGATAGTGCGAGTTTGTCCTTCGATTACGATAGACTATACTAATTTTTAATCAGGTATTTCTCTCCGTGTATAATAAAGAAATTTAACATTTGTTATATTAATACCAGTCTGTTGTAGAATAGTAAAAATATATTTTAATTTAAATTTAATTGTTTTTATGAAATATACAATAAATTTTTTAAACCTACATCGTTGGCTTTTTTTATTTCTAAAATAAACGAATAAAAGCTAACATTATTTATAAACAAAGGATTACACTCAAATATAGTGTTTGCATTTTAACCGCGTAAAAAAAATATTTTTCCAACTCTCTATTTACTCCGGTCAGAACCGTTTTCAAATATGAAAATATCGAAGAATGCCAGGCTCGCAAATAGATTCCAATTGCGTGTATTCGCCAAAGAGCCAAATGATCCTTTAAATATTAATTGCCCGCCGTCTCGACACTACGTTTCCGCAAATGAAATTCGAGCAAAACTTACTCCCAACTTGAGTTAACAGCTCCGAGTCAAAGTGCACAAAGCTCGGGCAAAATGTTCAATGCATACATGCATATTAACCAATACTTCGCGGCTCCTTTCTAATGCAGATTTCCGCGCGGGCCCGCGCTTCTTTCTCTCCAGCGCCATTAAAATATTCTAATAACGACGTTTCCCGCACGCTCGCGCGAATCCCCCCTTTCGCCCGGTGAAAACCGCTGAAAAACGCGATAAGCGCGCGGCCGGAAAAAGCGGCCCTTCTCCCCCAACCCCCCCGCGGCCGAGAAAAGGAGCGCTCCTCCCGGAGGGAAGAAAAAGCCGGGGCTGCCACCGCCTCCTCCCCCGGCATTAATCTTACCTGCCGGTGGAGAAAAAAATCTCATTAGTTTGGGTAAACAGTTGAAATTCAGCGTTTTACATTGTCCATCGCGGCGGCGGCGGCGGCGGAGCTGTGCGGGTCGCAGGACTACTCTCTCTCTCTCTCTCTCTCTCTCTCTCTCTCTCTCTCTCTCTCTCTCCTTCGCCGACCGCCGCGGGAGAGTTAAATCGGCGGCTCCTTCGACAGCCCTGGAAATTGATATACACGCGGCGCGCGCAGCCGCCACCACCGCCGGTTCTTCCCCCCCTCGCAATAATAAGCCTATAATTCATCGGCGATAATTAACCGCGCGCGCGGGATGAAAATTTCGTGCCTCCTTTTTCCTCGGCGGCGGCGGCGGCGGATAAAATTGCGTTTCCCGCTATGACACCTCGGGCGTTCCTGCAGCCGAGGAGTAACGGGCACCGCGAGTTTCAATCGCGCCGAAGGAATGGATTCCGCTCGCCTCGTAAATCGTGAGTATATCTCCCTCTCTCTCGCGGCGCGGACCGAGGAGGGAATCGCACAAAGAAGCCCGATAGCGGGTGGAGGTAGATGCGAGGGGGAAGAGTGAGAGTAAGCGGCGACGAGTCGGGCCTGCTTAGAAAGGGAGTTTGAGGAAATGAAAAGCTCGTGGGAGAAAGATGGAAGCGGATGGGTTTTGGCGCAAGCTGTCGGCGTGAAAGCTTTGCGCTGTATCGTATTGTTATTATGAATTGTTTTTCGCTTCTTTTTTTGAAAGGATGGTATAGTTTTTGAATAGGGGTATTTTGTTTCTTTCGAGGTACTTTCTGAATTTCAGTTTGCAATGACGCCCCGTTGTACTGGATCGACGTTGAATAGACTTGAATAACTCTTTTTGCTTAGACTTTTTTAGTCAACAGGTTTTTTAATAAAATCCTGCATTTCAGTGAGGAATTTTAATAGCAAGTGTGCTGCCGCAAGACGCCGATTATAAGCTTATTAGATTAAAAGTTTTCAGCATCATACTTTCCAAGTCAATTGTCGGATGATGAAAAATGGATTCGATGAGAAAATTTCAGCCTTATCTAACGTATTATGTACGAATCAGTAAAAATGGAGTTTTCTCGATGATTACAGTCTTACCAGATCTCAGGTTTAACTTTATTGAATTTCTAGGTGTCGATTATTTCGCAGATTAACTCGGGCTTTAACATAACTTAGAAGCTGTATGTAAATAAGATCTGTTTGCAATCAAGAATGCTAATAGTGCATTAAACAGTTTGAATTTATTCCATTCGTGTACACTGACGGAGCCTTATGCAAAGCAGCCTGGGCTGTCACACGCGTAATTTATTTTTAGATCGAACACTTGCAAAAGTATATTTTATCGTAGGAGTAAATCAAATAATAAATTAAACATGGCACATAATTGCATTAAAACATCCAGCGAAAGTGATATTGTATCTTGTCATTATAATGCGCGGCAGTGTGACTCACGCGCGCTCGCTCTTATTGTTTTTATTTATCACTATCCTTAGATAAATATCTATT
Organism: Ormyrus thymus; assembly: GCA_035582935.1. Taxonomy (NCBI): domain Eukaryota; kingdom Metazoa; phylum Arthropoda; class Insecta; order Hymenoptera; family Ormyridae; genus Ormyrus; species Ormyrus thymus. The sequence continues at coordinate 2,356 of JAWWEM010050502.1, forward strand.
TACTTACGCATGCACGGGATCGTATCGGCATTGTATCGCCATTACCTTCATTGTCGATTCGACGCTCGCGCAAAATTTATTACTTAATTTTCCGCCTCGAATCGGCTAAACATTTCGCTCGTCTTGCTCGCGAGTCCTAATATTTTTCAGCGACCCCGACAAGTGAATCAGGGCTCAAAAATTTAATCGCTTCATTATTTACAGCCGGGGATAAATCAAGCGCGATCGGGCAGCAGCGCTCATCGGCTGAAAATCGAATCGCATTCCCGAAAAGTGCCACTCAACAAATCAGCCTCCCCATAAATATCGCGCCTCCTCCGCCGAAAGAGAAAGGAGAGCTAAATAAAACTGTAACAAAGCCGGGCTCGTAAAAGCTTCACAAAGCCGCCCGGCTCGCGATGCGCGCGGCATGGGAATCGAGAGTGCAAGTGACGGACGCAAAAGTCTTCGCGGATGGCCGCGGCCGGAATGTATAACGTGTATACGCTCTGCGGCTGCGCGAGAGCTGTCGACGCGTCGGCGTGTCTCTCGCGAGAAATGTCAAACGTCAAAAGCGATTGGCTCCGACGATGGATATCGCGCGCAGCACTTTTTTGTAAGGCTTCGCCGGATGAGAGCGGCGGGGGGAGACGCTTTTTACGAGTCGCCAGTTTTCGCGAGGAAATCTGCGGATTTCGAGCTGTCGTCGGCTGGAATTAAGCGTTGGAGGAGTTTGATAAGAGTCTGGGCAAAAAGAGTGGATTTACTTAACGTCGGAACGAGTTAGCGTCAGAATTCGAGGAGAAAGTTTGTTTATCGGTTTAGATGGAATTCGTTAGTTGAAATGTCGCGCGTCAAAGATAATATTGTCATAACACACTGACGGGGACATTACGTTTGCAAAGTAACTCGCTGCTGGGACAATATTTATACAGCTCAACTTTTGATACTCGTGCCGCTAATTTGTTTGAAAAGTTGCGGTATTGATTTTTCGGTCTTGCTAATTAAATTATTAAAATCTAAAAGTGACAAAATCTGTATCAGCTTCTCTGCGTCACACTCCGTATCGTATTTCAGAGTTTAATTCAATTTATAAAAAGAAGAGCAGCAGCCTTATCGAGTTATCCGTTATATGAAAAAAAAAACTTTGCCCTTCATTCTTCTCTAATATTCAGCTTATCGAGCAAAGCGTTCGGATGAGAGAAAAAGAAAGGCAAAATTAGCCCGCAGCGGCAGACGACGTCGAGACAGAGCCATTGTGTACGTATGTATAGAGAAATACAGATCGGCGCGTTCAGCATTTATAAGAGGGCTTTTAAACAAAGCCGCGCGAGGGGAGACGAAGGGAGAAAGGGAGAGGGTTAATCAAGAGTTCGTTCCCCTTTTCGTTCATCCTGCTTCCTCGATCTGTTCTTTTCTCATTTCCCTGTGTCTTCGTGCTGGGATCGTCTGCTTGGGCTAAGGACTTTCCTTATTTCTATCTAAAAAAATTATTTTCCGTGAATTTGAAGGAGGGATAAAAATTTAGCTCGGATTATTGGGAAAACGTATATATTTATTTCTATTTGACAAAGGAAATGATGTGGTTACAATGCATTAATTAAAAAATTTTAATCAACAAAAATCAAGTTCAATCGAAATTATTAAACGCAGCATGATGTTTAATTAAAAGATATCCTGAAGCCCAAGACTGCTTATGCAATATTTAATTAAATATGCGTTTCCAATATTAACTTACTGACTAGAACTCAAGGAACAAAGAACTATTACCCTTCTCCGCTCGCTTCCCCAACCGCTCTCGAAATCGGAGTTTCACATGCATTCGGCGCCAAGTCTAAGACCCCGCTAATCCCAACTTAAAAACATAATGGCACGGAGCCGTGGGCAGCATCTATCCGAGCGAACGGAAGTCTCGGGGAATCGTGTGTGTGCGCGCTCGCGGTGCGCGCTGGAAAACGGTAAAGTTTTCAGCCTTTGTAACGGCGCATGCGCGCGCGCGTGTTCACCCCCTCGAGCGGTCTCCCGTTCCGTTCGCGGCTCCATGGAAGCCGGCGCGGAAAAAACGCGCCGGCTTCTCTGTGGGACTGCATCTTTGCGCGCTTTTGCTGCCCCGCGTCCGTTTCGAGTAATTATATACGCGTGGATGCTGATGGATGGATTGGAGTTGGAAGCCGGGTGGAAAAAGTGAATACATCGTTTAATAAGTAGCTGGGAGAATCGTTATTACTATTATCGAAGGCCGTTTTATAAGGCAGATTTTAAATTATAGAGGCATTACAATAAATGCATTGAATTATTATTTATCTCGTCGTCGGACGTTTTCCCGAAGTGGATATAACCTCGACCAGTTTTGTGTAAAGGGTTTTACGCAAGCGGATGAAACCGAAATAGATCCTTCGCATAATGTATTTCAGATTCAATTTACTTTGCATCGACAATTAGCGAATAAATAACCGCTTCTCGCAGCAGATAATCCAATGCAACGACTACATCGATTATCCCGACGAACTAATACCTCCGGTTAACGACGCCCGGGTAAAAACGACAAACGCCGCTTTTCTAATTTATTTCCGAAGAAAGCGAAGCTTCTGCGACTTAGCTACGAGTGCTTCGGTAAGTAGAAAATTAGTTTGCCGAAGATGATCGAAGAAGTAATTCCCTTTCATTAAAAACCCCGCCGTAAATCTGATCAGCCATTTTTAGCCGCGAAATTTAGCATTCGGGAAAAATTCTCGCAACTCGTTTTCGCAAACGCCTCGTTGTTGTTTTCTCCTCCACCCGGACTAATGCATTCAATTTGCCGGCGGTCGATAATAAACCGCGTGGAATCAGAGTCAATAATGAAGGAGATTCCGAAGTAACGAGAGATACTCGAGATGAAAAACTGCGCATAACCGCCGCGTAGCTTTCCGCTCGGAGTCACCGTACAACTGTTATTCAACTTCATTTTCGTTTGACTTACACATGGACGGAACAGGTATACATAAGCGAATGTGGACAGCCGGAAGAATATTGTTTATTTCTGCTCCGCCTGCGAAAGCGATCGTTAATTAAATTTAAATTATGCGCGATGGCTGGAACTCTTTTATGCTATTTGCATGATAAGTGGATGAGAGGTTTGTAACAAAAGCATTAGGCGTTCGCGCTCATTATTTTTAAATGAGCCGCAACGCTGAACTGCGTGCTCAACAAGTAAAAGGAAAATTTAATTTTGAAAGAATTTTTGGGATTATAATTTTTCGTTTAAGAAGTTTAATTAATTTATACATTCTTTAGAATAGAAAATGAATTTTATAAATAAGTGGTATCCATTTAGACATATTGAAATGATACTTTAAACAATATGCAATCCGTGACCAACGAACGACAACTCGAACCCTCCGTCCAAAATCTTTCTCCAACGACCTTTTTCCCATGGCGTAAATCATCGCCGCACAAAACGCCAACTAGACAGGAGATTAACGCAACGCATCGCGCTACACCCTTTCGATTAGGCTCGCGCCCTTTTAATTTATTGCGTCCGCACAAGTGTGCCTTCTCTTTTATTTTTCTGTACGCGCGACCCGACCCTCGGCAGTGCATCGGGGATCCACACCGCAGAAGGATGCGCTAAGTGCTCCCCTCGCCGTCATTGTCCAACTAGTCCTTTATTCGCGAATAAAGAAGCTCCCTATAAATTGCGAGCGCTCAAATATTGATATGCGCGCCGCGCGAGTAAACAAAGCTACGTACACCCGAGGCGCGAGGCTCTCTGCGACTGCGATAGCGCCTGTACACGTGTACGCGGGCAAATATATGAAAATTGGGTTCCATTTGTTTTCTCGTTTCGTGTATTTGCTTCCTGCCGAGCTTTTATCGATGGAACGTTCTTTGCGCTACATTTGATTTATAGGCATTGATTGGGAAGGTCCAATGGTTATTGGTGAAACATTCTTCTTCTTTTTTTTTTAAAAAAATTGTAAATCGCGTATTTAATAAAGTATTTTTTTCAAACAAATTAGTAACATTATTTTTCTCGTTATAGCCAATAAGATCTCTAAAATGTATGCAAACTCTAAAGATAGGCGTATACAGGAAATCTAATTTTAAAATAAAAACTAACCGACTATTTATATCCTGATCGAACGATAATTAACATATTTCAAACATTGACAAATAGAATGAAACTTCTTTCACCTTTCAAAACAGAATAAAATATCGACTTACATTAAATACAAGTCAAACATTGCAGCTGTCATTACCATAATGAATTAGTACACGCAACACATAATACGCAAAGTAGAACATAATTTAACTCGCGATGAATTATACTTAGCGAACAATTAAATAAAACGAAAAAAAGAAAAGATAAAAAAAAAAAATCCGCCGGCCATCATCCTCTTTTCTCTCTCGAACGCTGCGCCTGTATGGGGTCTTTTAAATTATTAGGTGAGAGTTCACGGTTCGATGCTCCGGGGAAATATGCACGACCGGCGGCCGGTGCGATTCGCGCATGCGTGTCTGCGTGTGCGGCTAATCGCATTGTTCGCTAACGCATTTTTCGCCGCCAAGCTGCTTCGTTTTGCTCCTCGTCGTTTCTCCGTCCTGGTGTACGCTTCGTCAAAGTATGTAATTACTATAACATTCTTTGTTGCTGCGTGAATTTTATCTTATTTTGGCACTAGAAGTATTAAAAGTCCAGTAAGCGCAGAGATGAAATTGATACTATTCCATGAAATATTTGTAAAATTATTATTTATATTATTCAGTAATTTCACAGTTTATCAACTTATTTACTCTTTTTTAACTTTTAAACAAATGTTTATCAGCCAATAAGCTCCATTCCTGCTTCAAATATTTATTTTCCTTCCCGAAGAAGTGAAGCAAAAATTTGATTGGCTCGTCAAAAGACGTACATCTAGCACCGAACGCCCTACCTCCCCGAGCTCTACCCGTCGACCCGTGCACAATACCTGTTACGAAACGCACCGTGACACGTTCTCCACGGCGACGCGCGGAGGAAGCAGAGAGACGCGGAGCGCGACGCCGGAGATAAAAGGAGAAGGCGAACGGGGCGCAGGTCCGTCGGAGCATCGACGACAAGGAAAAGCCCTCCGCCGCCGCCGCATCGTCGACGGTCGGCGCCTTCTATTTTCTCCGTAAATCCCAATGGAAGTCCCTCGGGGCGCTGATCGTTCATCCTCCGCGCGCCACGTGTGCGAGTGCCTTACCTGCGAGAGTCGCCCCCTCGCCTATATATATCCGGTTACACGCGTCGATTCGGCCCTCCAGGTCCTTTCGTTTCGGTCTCCTCCTTTCTCCCGGCGTTCGTTTCTTCGGCGCGATTTCTTTGTCGAGCTCGTTCCCTTTTTTTTCCGCTTTTTTGCGGCTGTTTACACGCTCCGCCGACCTGACGTTGTAATTCGCGAGTTTAGTCGACGAATTTCATAGGGGTAAGATAATATCGACGGAGAGAATGTGCTGGTGAATTAATCTCCGGGGGAGGGACGTTGAGACGTGAGGATTTTTGTAACGATAATTTTGGCGTTCTAACTTTCGCGATCGCCCGGTGATAAAATAGTTTTTATACGCAGGCACGGAAATGTTTTGTAGAAATGTAAAGTGAAACAATAAGTTATTTTTATATATTTCTATAAATTTGTGTTATCTAAGGGAGCCTCTAGGAATTGAAAGGATTGAAAGACACGAGAATATTCTTTTCTCATGAAAGTAAATTTTCTTAAAACGTCATTCTATTCGATCAAGAATTCTCTGATATAAAAGTAACTAATAGACACCATGCTTCAAAATAGCGAATAACTCCGCAGATCCCTCCCGAAATTCTTCCAGTTGAAAAACAGAGACAAACAAAATCCACTCCCAGTCATCTCCAAAACCCTTTCCGTAAAAAGATGCTCGCCGAGATCCAGAGACACTCCGGAGAGCCATCGAAGTCTACTTGCGTCCTCGTCTTTCAGCGAGGCGGCCGAGGACGGAAACACGTGGGCGGCCACGGGGCCTCCACGGGTATAATGTTTACGTCTCGCTGCTCGTCCCCTCTTCCCGTTAGGCCCGCGGCTCCTCTGGCCCACTAAAGCGCGATGTTTATGCGCCCGGCGCGCGACAGATTCCGCACAGTGCGCCCACACGTCTCTCGCGAGCGGGATTGACTACGCGCCGATGAGTTACGCTTTTTTGCCGGTGCTCTCTGCCCGCGACGCCGCGCAGCTCTGCGCGCTCGCGGCCTGCGCTCAAGGAAAATAGAAGCGGATAGATAGGGCACTTATATGGGGAAGAGAGTTTGGGTTAGAAAGATTTTTTGCTTCATTCGCTAAAGTTTCAAGTGTAAATGTTGAATAAGTAAATTAATATTAACTTTATACTAATTTGTACGTTTGTTTTACAGATAATCAAAGATAACTAAATAATTCTACGCATTGTAATCTATTCCTCTTTCCAAAATTCAATTACGTTATACAATAAAAGCAGGCCGTCGGATTATATAAAACTTGCAGGCATAGGGAAGCATTCTCAAACTTTAATAACTTCCTACCGGTTAAAAAAAGAAATAGAACAAAACGCGCGACGCAGCAGGCCGCAGGAGAGATGGTAATGCGTGCCGTCAGATAAACGACACAAGGCACCGGCTGACTTTCATCTTGCAATATGTATGTAAATCGAAAGTATACACTCATAATTAATACGAGATGTAGATAAAGCCTCCGCGCTCTCTGCGTGGAAAGCGATTATTATGGATGCAAGACGCTGCGTTCCACGATTGCGTGCGACTTGGAGATATACTCTGCGTGCGCGTATGCAGATGGGATCTCTCGCGAGAAATTCTTCGCACCCAACTGTTTGTTTACAAATGATCGATATATCGAGTCGATTGCTTTTATGACGTGCTATCTGCGCGGCTTTCGAAACTGACTTCTGAAAATTCTCACTCTTACTGGGAATTTTATTTTTCGTGCAATAATTTTGCAGATGATTTACAGTGCGTTTTCAAATGAGTGAAAAGTTGCTGTTTGAAGGATACGCGATCGACCGTAGGATATAATTATTATATTGGAAAATGCAAAGTAATTTACATGCTGATTTAAATAATTTTATTTTATACGAAATAACATTTCTTTAGTAAACGTAGCAATAGAAAAGAAAGTACTACCATCTATAAATCTTAAAATGCATTATTCACGGTCCGACGCATCCCTCGCAAAACGAAGTACTTTTCCGCAGTGAAAGAATGGCCGCAACCCTAATCCAAACCGTACAGTTGCGCGCAAACAAACTTTTGTCTATACCGACAATTCCAGTCCCGATCAATCTCCCAACGACAATACTCGAGAACTCTCAATCCCACCCGACCCGGCCATCAAGCTGCTCCCTTTTGTCCGTCTGAGCGTCTAGCATATTTTCGAGCCGGCCGCAGAGAGCACCTGATCTCGAAGCACTTGCGTCCGCGGCCGCGTTCCGGGCTTCCTCGACTTTCTCGCTCGATTGCTCTGATTTTATTAGCCGCACGACGAACCGACGCAGGGACGACGGGTGTCACGGGTCCTTTGCGCCGAACTTGTTTGCCCCCCCTCGCGGGGGGCGCGCGCGGCCTAATGTCGAGGGGACGACTGCGCCCCAATTCTGACTGATTTATTTCGCCCCCTCTCATTTTCACTTTGCCCGGTGTCTTCCTTTCAGCTCGCTGTGCTGTCTTTTAATGCTGGTTTTCGTAAGGCTTTGCCTTAAATCTGGTTAAAATTTTAATGCAGTGGTGCTTTTATAGTATTTAATTGATGCTGCATTAATAAGAGGTGAGAATTTTAATTCAACATTTTCATAAATGCATAAACAGACTTTTTATTTTAGTTAGGAAAGTTACTGTACAAAAGTTTGTTAAAATTTTTAAAAGCTTTTATCCAACTTTGAGGTTAAAAACGTTTCTCTGTCTTTATTTCATATTATAACTCGAGTGAACGAAATGCTTTTTCATACAAATATTTCATGAATTTAATTACGTAAGCGTAATTTTTAAACACCTTTTAGTAAATTTAAATACTAATGTTAATTAAATGAGACGCTTAAATAACCATTGCACTACCAAAATATGTTGTACTTTCTACAACTACCCAACTACAAATTAAAAACAATAACACTGAAATTCAAACACAAACTTATCCGAAGTAAAGTTTAATTTTCCAATTATCAAGTGTCCTACTGAATAAAGCGAACTATTAAACAATTATCAAATCTCCTATTTTACCTAGAACAGCGAGCGTAACATTTAGCCTGTTAATTATTCCAGAGAAACCCTCTAGCCACTTCCCTTCCTACCCCTCGTAAACAGTCGAACCGCCGGCGTGTACGTAAAGTCGAGCCCTGACCTCAACCCTGGCCTCTCTCCGCCAGGCCGCTTGTACATGCACTTTCACGAGCCTGCATTTCCCGTTCCGCGTGTCACTTAAATAATTAACCACCGCCCCGCTCAGACGCGACGGATCGATTTTCGATGTTTCGCCAGCAGAATCCCCCGGCGCAACAATGGGCGCCGGCGGCTTGCTCGCCCGCGTGCCTTTCGCCGGAATTATCGGTAATTATCTCTGCTGCGCGGGCGTGCGCAATCGATGATCGGGGGCTTTCCGCGGATTTCGCGGAGCCGGTCATTTTCAGGCCAGTGGCTTGAGTTTGAATTTTGTTTTACGGATGGGTTACTGTGTATTGAATTGCTATTGATGTTTACGTAGCAGTTAATAACAATCTTCTAATATATTAATTGTTTATAGTAAATAAGAGAATAACACATGTTACACGGAGAGAAATACCTTATTAAAAATTAGTATAGTCTATTGTAATCAAAGGACAAACTTGCACTATCCTGAAAAATTACTATAATTTGCACCAACTCTGTAGAACTCTGGTAAAGATTAATATAGTTCTTTTAAATTTTGGTGCAAATTATAGTAATTTTTCAGGATAGTGCAAGTTTGTCCTTCGATTACGATAGAGTATACTAATTTTTAATAAGGTATTT